>LDKF01000261.1:0-33439 GCA_001026735.1 Rotylenchulus reniformis | reverse complement strand
CTGTGGGATGAAGCGCGTGCAGGCAGTGTGATGGCACGCAACACGACGCAGGAAGCGAAGAATGAGCTGACGCAGTTGGAACAGATAGTCGCGCGTATCGGCAGCATCAACGATGACGCAGACGCTGAGTTGGACAAGACGCGACATGCGGTGGAGGAAATACGCGAGCAGCAAACACGCATCCAGGACGTCGGAAAGGTGAGTGTCTAAGAGGATTTGTTACGCAGGATGTCTAAGAGGATTTGTTATGTCTAAGAGGATTTGTTACGCATACACTTACGCAGGAGCTCTCGGACTCGCTGCTGCCCTCACTCAGCACCCAACGTGAGGATCAACTTGCGTCAGCGTTAGAAGAAATGGACACAATCGAGGCATTACGCAGCGGACGTATGGCTGAAGCAGAACGGCATGCTCGCGAACTCGCGGACCAAGCGGAAACACTCAGGGGACGCTTCTCGGAGACGCAGGTAAGGGAACTGCAAATGCATTTACAGAAGAAAGACGCATCACAGATCTTCTCTATGGACGCGCTGGCGGCTTCCAATGCTTACAACTCCATTGTGGGAGCGTTGCGTGACGCAAATGCAGCAGCATCAGCGGCAAAACGCAACGCGGAAGAAGCCTCACAGAATGCGGTCTCCTTGGGCCTGCAAGCCAACCAATCTGCCGCGAGATCCGCAGAGCTCACCATTGCATTGGACACCGCTTTGCAGAACATCGGCATCAGTGAGCAGAATTCACGCCTGCAGCAATCGCTGCAGACGCTTGAGGAGCGGTTGCGCGCGGAACAGCGCAATATCAACTGGACGCGAGGTAACAATAACTTTTGAAAATAGTGTTTTCATATTTCTTCTATGCGGATTCCGCAGCCTAAAATCGCGCGCAATTCGTCCGCATCGGCATGCAAAAACGATTTCACAATTTGTAACCATTTTGCCAGATGTTGTACATCAGCTGCTGGAGGACCATCACGACCGGATCAACACCATCTACGCAGCAGTCAGCGAGGCAGACGCGTCCATCAGCGAGATTGAGGCTGGCGCCATCGAGTTCAACGAGGCGGTTGCGGAGCTGAAACAGCGCGCGGATGCCGTGCAGCAATTCACCGCCAGAAACATTCGCGACGACATGCGCAACCTGAGCAGCGCGCAGGCGGACATAGGCGAGGTGTGTAAGGATTCGGATGATGATACCGGCATTCCTCAACAGATTTGAGACTCCCAAGAGTGGGGAAGGTTTTCGGGGATCGGAGCGAGGATATCAAGAAAGTGGGGATCAAATATTGGGGACGTGAAATCGTTAAGCTCCAAAAAGCTCGAAAAATTTTATCTTCCGTAGGTTGAACGTGCGATGCAGACGTTGCAGGCGCGCACCGATGGACAGGAAGCGGAGATGCGTGAAGTTCGCGCTAACCTGGGCATGCTCAAGGAGAAGATCGCGGAGGCGCGCGAGAAGGCGGCAAAGGTGAGCAACATGTGTACGCATGCATCGTCGTGCATGTGTAATGCACCATATACGGGTCATGCATATGACCTGCCTCTTTACGCATGTCTTGCATATGGCATGCATCTAGTGACGCGTCAAATTTCATTATATTGTACCTGATTTCAGATCCGAATTGGTGTGCGCGCGGAGCAAGGCAGCGGCTGTGTGCGCGAGTATGATTCGCCAATGTGAGTTCCGCATATGCGTCAGCGTACGCATTTGCAGTTTGCATTAACCACCTTGTTTTTTGCAGGCGTCCCGCGCCTTCCAACACAATTGCACTCAAGTACCGCCCAGCAATGGACACGCCGGACGCACTGCTGTTCTTTACGCAAGTCCCCGGGACGCGGACACGCGCGCGCGAGTTCATCGCCATTGAGCTGAAGCGCAAGACGCTGCACGTCCGCTGGGACATCGGCAGCGGCAGACGTGATGTGCGTTTGCATATTTGTACTTGGCCAACCCTTGAGTTAGAATTTTCTAAAATGTCAAATTAAAAGTTTTCGGGGGTTTCCACGGTAAAAATAGGGATTACTACCCTTATGAAGATCAAAAAATTCCTCATATTTAAATTTATAATTTTATTAAACCCCCCTGAAAAAAGCTTAAATATGAAAAATAAGTTTCTAGAAAATTATGTCGAAAAAGCCACGAGTTGGCTTACAATTTTCCCCGAAAACAATGGATTCTTAACATCATTAATAACCTGCTAAATAAAAATTAGATTTTAAAAATTAGGATTGAAATTCCTTTAAAAAAATTTGGTGCTTATTAAATTATGCACCAAAATTCCCATAAATTCGTAAGCTAATGTCTTATACAAAAAAAGCACTCATTCATCGTCTATGTGGTTAGGTGGTTGTGCATTGAATTTTCTTCCGATACACATCGGTTCTATTCCCATCGTGATAATTTTTGAAAGGCCGATGATGACCAAGTGGAATTACCGTTTGAACACCTGTGTAATGAAACAGAACACCAAGCGGCATACCAGACTTTATCTGAGGCTTTTTTATTTTGCATTTTTTAGACTTTAACCTCTATTCAGAAACAGCAAAATTATTTTTTTATTCATTTATTTTATGGATTTTTGGTGCTTTGTGAATTATAAAATTTTTGTCTAATTTTTTACATTTTTTGGGAAAAAGCTTTAGCTAGGTGATTGCATTGGGCGTTTGCTAGGCAGAACTTCCTAAATTTCTGATTTCTTTCGAAATTTTGCTAGCAAAATTCTCGTCAATTTCTGAATTACTTTCGACGATTTTATTTGCACATAATTTTTTTTCCTTTACTGATTACTAGGGTGTCAAATTTTAGGGAATTCCCCTAAGCCAAAATAGGGACCTATTAGGGAGCAAAAAAAGGCCCAAATAGGGAGAAAATAGGGAGCTATCTAGCGAAAATAGGCAAAAAAAGGCAAAAATTTTTTTCAAAATATCATCTAAAATTCAAAAAATTCGTCTAAAAAGGCTTATTAAGCCTTTTTAAAACCAAATTAACCATATCTTGAGATGTTTTCAATATAAAAATTGAAGATTCATACAATATAAAATTTAAAAAAAAATTCAAAAATTTGTGAAAAAAAAATTTTGAAAAAATTTTCCAAAAATTTTTCGGAAAAAACAAAAAAATTTTCCAAAAAATCCAAAATTTTGCGTTTTTATTGCATTTTTGTGAAGAATTTCTTAAAAAATAAGCCAAAATAGGGAGAAATAGGGAAAAATTTAGCCGCGCTTATAGAAATAGGGAAAATAGGGGAAAAAAAGTTCATCAAAATATGTTCAAATATGTCTAAAAACGCGTTTTTGAGCGTTTCCCTACGATTCCATGACTTTAAAAAAATAGGGATTTCCCTAAAATTTGACACCCTACTGATTACGCTCGGGGCGAAAGGTGAAATTTTTGGCCCGAAATTTAAATCGCCGTTAAGATATCCACAGATCCACGGTTTTGCAATGTTTTTTTGATGAAAGCCATTCACGATATACGGTTTGCAGGCACACCTGCACAACCGCAACTTTGTGTACATCCCGGCCTCCGACCGCTACACCTGGTACCACATCGAGGTCAAACGGTAAGGGATCAGCCGCAGTCCGCAGATCATATCAGCGATCAAAGATCACCTTCTTGCTCTATGTTAGGCTCGCCAACACGGTGCAGGCCAGCGTCGTGCTGCGCCAAACAATGGGCGCAGATGGCGCGCGCGACGTGGACGAGCCCACTCGCGTGTCCATCGGGGAGCCGGACGTGTCCTCGGACGTGGTAACTATTACTTATTTATTTAAGTAAGAAGGATATGTGCAAGCTCGTTTGCTTGCGCATCAGACACCTGCTGATGCGCCTGCATACGCGTTAGACAGATGTTGCGCGCCTGCATGCAGTGCATGCAGGCGCGCAACATTGCATGCAGGCGCTTAACAAAAATAGATCATTGCTTGTAGTTTTTTCGAGATTTTCGCAAAAATATCGAAAAATAGGTTATTTCGCGAAAATTTCGAACTTTTTGTTCGAATTTCGAAAAACCAAAAATACCTCGAAAATAAAGCATAAAATTCTGCACAACTTTGTCGCTGGAAGTTTTGGCCTAACAAGCTTTAAAAAAAAGTTTTTGGAGAAAATATTGGGTTTTGGCACTTTTTTGAACGACATACCCACCGATACCTTCATTCATGCGTTTGTGGTGTCTAAAGTTATAGAATTATTAATCCAAGCAATGATCTTTGTTCCTATTAGATATTCAACACCGTTCCGGACCAAACGCGCCTTTCGCTGGGCCACCGCGACGCAACTGTCGCCCAACAGCTGGAGTTGGCTACTACCGCATTCCACGGCACACTGGGCGAGTTGGAGGTGAATTTCTTGAAAAAAACAATAAAAAATTAGAGAAAGGAAAAACAATATCCAAAACCATTTACGCCATTAAAATAAAAATTGGGCGCCGATTGAATTGTTTTAAACCCAGAATTTTATGAAGCGAATCTTTCACCGAACTGATAGAGAAATATAATGGCAAAATAGTACATAAAGATGAAAAGATGCAGAGAGAAATTTCATAAAAGAAAAACTTCCTCTTCATACAATTTTGGAACCGAAAATAAATTTCCAATTCAATGAAATTTTTGCGTCTTTTTTTCAAGAACTCTGGCTTTTTTAGGTTGATGGAGTGCAGGTCCCGCTGTGGGTGTTCGCCAGCAGCACAGGCGCTTGCGATGGCGCTGCAGGCGCGCCTGCACGAGCGGCAACCGGGCACATGTTCAGGTCAGTGGCGGGATCATGGGATATGGGAGCCGGAATTGGGGATGGGAAACCGGGATTTTGGTCTCATATGCATAACTCATCTTTTTCAACAGGGATGGCTACGCGCAAGTGCGTATGCCGATGGCGGAACGCACCAACACCATGCTGAGCGTGCAGTTCAGCGCGTACTCGCCCAATGGACTGTTATACATGCGCGGCAGCGTCACCAGCGGCGAATTCATCGCCTTGGAGCTGAACGAGGGTGCGGTCGCCTTGAAGGCCGACTATGGTCCGGAGGCAAAGATCGCCATCCAATCTAAAGGGGCCAACTACAGTGCCGGACGTGCGCACAAGGTGCGCGTCATCCGCAAGGACGGAGAAGTGCACCTGCAGGTACGCACGCGCATGCGGGGTGAAGCATGCAATCCGATGCATTTATTTTGCAGGTCGATCCGGAAGGAGACCACGTGTCCTACACACTGGAGGACAGCCAAGCTTTGCTGGACATCACGGAGCCGGACCATTTTGTCGGAGGCGTACCGCCCGACTTCCCGCGCGCACGCTTTACGCAACACCACGACCTGCACTTTGACGGCTTCTTCGGCTGTGTCCAAACGGTGCGTCCCAACCAGGTGGCGGAGCTGGACCTTGACCATCCAGAACGCTCGCAACGCAAGTCCGTTGGCTGCGTGTACCGTGACGAACGCCTCAGCATTTCGGAACGTGTGGTCGGCTTCCAGGTCAGTAGATGCGTTAATGTACGCATGTATAATTGAATTATGAGTTTATGTAGGGTCAACCGGGCGGCTTCCTGAAGTCACGCGGTCTGTTGTTGGACACGGACTCGACGTTTGCATTCAACCTGCGTACGCGGAGCGCAAATGCACTGCTGCTCTACCAATCGGCTGAGCTGCAACGTGTGGAACGCACACAGCGGGTGCGTCGCCGGCGCAGACGCATGATGGTGCGCAGACGCGGGAAGGGTTCGCGCGCATGGAAATGGACGCCACGTCACCGCGGAAAACGCGCATCGGAGGAGGCGGAAGATTTTCTTGCCATTTACATTTTGGAAGGACGCCTATGCGTACATCTTGGGCTGAAAGAGACGCAGCAACAGAAGAGTCCATTGATCATGTCGTCACAGGCGTACAATGATGGCCTGCTGCATTCAGTGTTCCTGTCCCGCAACGGCAAAGAGTGAGTTGTTGTGTGCGAAAAATAATTTGTGTAATGACATTGCGTCTTTTGCATGCGTAACCTTGGCAGCATTACAGGGTGTTAATTAGCCACGCATTTTGACGCACCTATCATGGTTCCATTTCTCCAAGGGTACAAGTACGTGTGGACGATCGCGAGGTGCTGGCCACCGTGTTGGACGACGCACGACCCATCGGCGTCATGGGCAGCGCCAGCGTCATGCTGTTGGGCGGTTTTCCGACGCGCCTGCGCGAGCTTGCCAAGAGCGCGCTTGACGCGCAACAAGTGGGCACCACAGAGCCGCTGGACGGATGCCTGTCTGACTTCCAGCACAACTACGAGTAAGCTCTTGTCCAAATCTAGTATGGAATCTTGTTAAGATAATAAAGTTCTTTACAAGATCCCAACGAGATTTTCATGGCAGACCTTGGGATATAGGGATCCTGCCAAAATTTTAAATTCAAACAAAGATTTTGTTGAGACTCCCCATCTTGTCATTCTTGACTGCATCTTGTCATGATTTTGGTTTAACACAAAATCTTTCGGGATTAGCAAATCTGCAAGATTCTTTTTCCTCTTGCAGGCCAATGCCACTGCTATTGGAAGCACACCGCGGCGCAAACCTTGGTGCATGCCCGCTCGAGGACGGCACTCCTGCAGTGCCTCCTGCAACCACCGAAAGCACTGCACTTGGTAAGTGTACTGTACTTGTTAGTTGTTACCACCGTATATCTCTCCCTATTGTTCTTCATACTCTCTACACTTTCCTGTGCTTCTTTCCCCATCTCCAAACCCTTATTGCCTTAATACTTTCTCACTTTTGCCCTGCTTCCCTTTCCCATTTGCTATCTCGCCACAACTCACTCTCTTTCCTGTACTCTTTCGACTTTTCCGCTGCTTCTTTTCCTGCTAAATTCTCTTTGCTTTTCGCCAAATTTTCCCTTTTAAAGCAGACGAGGACGGTAATCACCTTGGAACAACAACCGATCAAGGTGGGTACTGTGTAGAGATAAGGGATCATCGGTTGTCATATCCATTGCAAAAGCAAATCAAAGAAACGAATTTAGAATCAGAAAATTGAACAAAGAATTAGCCAAAAAAAAACCCAGCCCAAACTAATTCGTATTGAGCCATTAGGGAAAAAGTTATGGCCAAAATACTATAATTTTCCCATAAAAACGTTTTCAACTGGTAGATAGAGCTATTTAGAAGTTAAATTTTTGATTTTTGCTCAGGCTTTTACATAGACAGCAACTTCGTAATTATTAGTCCAAATTGTACCGGTTAAGTAATAATCGGTATTAATAGTTACCATCCCGGTGGTTTGAACCGGTTTAAGCATAACAAATGGCGTCAAAATGCTATAAATCAGTGCAGAAAGTACCACCGCGGGTGATCACGACGGTGAAGACGCGCGGCACTTCCACCGCAAAAAGTCGCAGCAACAACTGGAGCAGGCTACCCCGTCTACCGTATACCCGAACAACAACAACCAGCATGGTACGGTATATCTACCATCTTGTATACCCTAGATGCTACTCTACCATTAGAGAATATACCGCAACTCTTCGAATATGTAATGTAAATACCAATGGCGGAACTTTCCCAAGAAAGATACAACAAAATCCTTTACTCTACAGTATTACCGCATACTGAAGCCTCATTTTCCCCTTGCTTGTATGATGAAGTACCCATTCGCTTGCTTTATCCTACCGTATTCTTTTATTTTAACACATTACCCTTTTTGTTACTTTATTTTACCGTAATTTATCCTTGTTACAGCAAGCCATCCTGACCAACCGCCCCCGCAAGAGTTCCGGACCAAACAGACCGAGATGGTCACCCGTGGTACGCCCATGGTACTGCGACAAAATTGTGCGCGTAGAGACGCGCCAAAGGAAGTTGCGGACGACGCTGACGCAGTGGCGGCGGTGCGCTTCGGCCTTACCGAGTCCAGTCATGCGCGACTGAACTTTGATCAAAAACCCTACCCGGACTACACCAAGTGCGTTTGCTACCGTACAATTAACGGATAGCGTACCTAGCTATTGGCTCGGTTATAGCTTTTCGCTGTCCTTCGAATTGCGCACCGCCGAGCAGTACCCGCAACACCACCATACCGATGGCGGTCTGCTCTGGGTTTGGGCCAGCTACCGCAACTACAGTCGCTACTTTGTGCTGCGCATGGACTCGCGCGGATTCCTGCTGTTGGACCTGCAAGGCAACCGCGGGCGCGCGCGTGCACTGCACTACCGCGCCACACGGTTGGACGATGCGCGCTGGCACCGAGTGCAGCTGACCAAACGGGACAGTATGCTTACTCTCAAAGTACCTATTCTAGAGTATACTGTATAGATCATCTTGAAATGAAATTATTCTTTCCACAGGTTGATGATCTGGCGACGGAACAGCTGACTGACGCACCGAACCCGAAGGTAATGCGTCGGCGCATGTATGTCGGTGGCGTGATCAGCAAGCACCGACGCATGTTTGCGCAACACCACGAGCATGCGCAATTGCCTCCGGCTTTCCAAGTATAAATTTTCTAAATTGTGTGTTTTTTTTAACTTTCGAGGTTTTCATCTGTTCCTAACCCTAATCCCCCCGCTGCTGAAGGGTTGCATCCGGAACTTGCTGCTTGATGAGCGCGAGCAGTCCCTGGTGCGGCACAGCCGAGATTTGGTGCCATGCGCCCATACACCTGGCCTGGTCTACATCCATGAGGGCGGCTTCGCGGTGTTTGGTGAGAAAAGTTTTCGTTTTTTTCTGACGATAGGTTTAAATACAGGTTACTTTACCTCACAAATAAAATTTTAAGCGAAAAGGCCTTATGATTCCGGTTTTTCCATGTTTGATATCCACGAATTTTTAAATTACACAACAAACTTCAAAATTTTCATACTTTTGAGAATTTATCTAAATTGTTTTTCCGGAATTAATATTTTATTTGACCAATTCTTACCACTTTAGAATCGATGAAAGCCCATCAGAATCGACGCTTAAAAGGCTCTTCAACTCCAAAGCCAAATTACGATAACGCAGCCATCGGCATCGAATTGAGCGCGTACTTCCGCCTCGTCGGAGGAGATTTACCATCCTCACCATCAGCTGCGTCGGATGACGACGTCGATGAAGACGGCGGACGGCGTCTTCTGTTTGGGCTTTTCTCTGCTTCCGCAGACGCATACCAAAAGGCGCGCCTGATCCTGGCTGTAGAGCGTCACAGCGGAATGGTAAGGGAAGGGGGGACTTGGCCAACGACTTAATCCTGATTTAGCCGGGCTTAAAACTTTGGTATAGATATAGACCCTAACTTAGTCTAATTTGATCTAAGCTCTACGGACCAGTAAAAGGGGTAGACAACTTTTAGAGGTAGATTTGTTGGTTTCGACTTTGGACCCATGTAAGAACACATTCTTGGCGCAATAACTTAATAGTCTGACCAATTTGACCAACTTAGACTAGCTTTTGGTCATTTCTTCTAAATCCTACAATGGAACCGGTGACCTAAACAATGGGTATTTTAGGATAACTTTAGACATTTAGAAACTTGGTAAGACAACTTCATCAATCTGGCACTTTCCCGATAATTTTAATACCTCCGTTCACAGTTGACCTTGTCTGTCCATCTGGCCCAATGGCGTGTACGCGTCGAACGCCTCTTCGACGGCTCCATGGCCATGAACATGACCCGAAATGGACCATTGGCGCTTTGCCCAGACCAATGGCATTGTGTTCGGCTCCAAATTGGCCCTTCGATGATCGCAATTTCGGTGGACAATGATGAGCAACAAAAGGTTGTGTTGCCGGTACAGCTTGCCAAGCCCGCCCTGGACCATCTGCGCTCGTTGTCGGTCCATCTTGGCGGCACCACAGGTATTCCGGCGGGATGTAATTGGGCCAATTTTGGACATTGTTGGATCTTTGAATCATTTTAGGGAATATTTTTGTCCATTTTTTTCCTCTTCACTTTGGCACCTTTTCCCCGTTTTTCACATAATTTCCCCCGCTCGTTCATCCCTTGCGCCAGAAAATGATTATAACTTTTTCAATGTAAAACCTAGAGAAGTCAGTTTAGTGTCAAAAGATAGCCCTAAATGTCTGCTATAAAAATGAAAAGAGTTGGCCAATAGAAAAAAGTCATGGCCAAAATCGTGGTTTTGGCCAAAGATCTGGCCATAACTTTTTTTTCTAGTTGGTCAAATCGGATAGTTATACTTGCAATTTATAGCAGACATTTAGGGCTATCTTTTGACATCAAACTCACTTCTTTAGGTTTTACCTGAAAAAAGTTATAATCATCATTTTTCTGACGCGGGGGAAACGAGGAGGAGGAGGGAATGATCTGCTTCGGGTATGTTTCAATCAATGTTTGGCATTTTAATGCCTTTTGGGCCATATCTGACATATTAGTGCCATTTTCAGTCCATTTCCAACCATTTTCTCATTTCTAATTCCCCACTTAAAATGTTCAGCACCAGTGGCCCTGTCCCTTGGTACGCGTTCCCTTCACGGGTGCGTCAAGCAGTTTGAGATGGACGGTGTCCCAATGGAAATTGAACCCAAACACGGGAAGAAGGACGCCAAGAAACACCATGGATCATTGCGCAAATGGCACAAATTGGTGCCGAACGGATGTCCGATGAGTTCGAACAATGTTTAACCCTACAGAATTTCACCCATTTTCGCCTTAATTTATTGTTTTTCATGTGAAGAAATTTATATGAATTTTACCAATTTTGGACAGGGATATTTTGAGTATTTTATACAATACTTTATACATTTTAGAAAAATTTTGAGCTATCATGGCATCTTTAAAAAAAATCTGACCCATTTCTGGGCCATCTTAGATTGGCCATTTTGGGTTTGGAAGTTCTAATACAATTGTAACCCATCTTTGCGCCTTATAAGAATATTTTGGACAATTCAAAACCCACTTAAAAGGGAGGGAGTCAAAATTCAATATTTGGCACATTTGGCCATTTTCGGAAATGGTTTTCTTCTGCTATATGGCTCAGGTTTTTATCGAGGTAGAGGGTGTTTGGTGTTGTTAAGAGAGGTCTTTCTACCCATTCATCCGTGCGTCCACTTCCGTCCTCTCACGCCCAATTTCACACAAAAACCCGCAAAATCGCTCTTTCGCGTACATTTGGCCAAGATTTTTCGCAACTCTAAAGGTTAAAAGTTCACGATGCATTTATGTATTCCTCTGATCCATCCCATCCGAGCATTAGGTTCTGTTATGTTCAACCAGCTCCCTTATCATCCTGATCTCTGATCGATCAACAATCCTCCCCTTCCCCTCACTGCTGCCGTTTGCTGTTCATCCATCATAATTGTCTGATCACCATCACAAAGACATTCTTCTGGCATCATTTTCTGATCATCTCCTTTTCCACCCCTCCTTTTCCACCTCAGTTTTTGAACTCATCTCCATTTCCAATCATCTTTGATCTCTCCTCCTTTAATCCTCAAAGATCATTTCTGATCATCATATCTGTCTGCTCCCTGAGCATGTTATGGATGGGTTTAGCCTTCACCAATCACATCTTAAATTTTCCCATTTTTTGCAACATCAACATCATTCTTCTTCTTCTTCGCTATCGGCTTTAAAAACATTCCTTGCCATGTCCGTTGGTTGATTTTGTTTTCATCTGCGGCGGATCATTTGACTCTTTTACTTGATAACACGTCGTTGTAAATCACCCCTAACAAGCATCCCAAAGCAATTGGCGTCTTCCCGTCGAAAAAATTAAATAAAAGGAAATTTTTTTATATAATTTTTGATTGGCCAATCCATTTGAATTCAGTTTTTTGACAATTTTATGATTTTTTGGACAAGTTGACCGTTTTGGAACATTATGGACCAATATGGGCCAGTTTGAAACTTTTGGCCAAAGTTGGACCAGTTTTGTTTTGGATATTTTGGACCATTTTGGGACATTATAGCACATTTGGATTATTTTTGGCCATCTTGGAAACTTTTGACCAATTAGGCCATCGTAGCCATCATGTACATTTTGTACAAATTTGTACCATTATAGCACATTTTGGACCAATTTGGACCGTTTTGGAATATACTGCACCAGCTTTGGCCATCATGGCACATTTGGGCCAATTCATGACATTTGCACCTTTTTATTTAATCGAATGATTTGATTGCTTCACCGGGTGAAAGTTGCCAAACAGTTGGTTCTTCCTTGCTTTCTTCGGGGTTTTTGCTGCTTCCATCGACTGGCTTAATCCCCTCTACCCTATCCACATCCATCACTCTGCCTCTGTGGATCCCCAAAACGAGACGCATACTTTAGGGGGCTTAAAAATTTGGGAATGGACCCCAAAACAACCTCTCTAAAATGGATGTTCTGGTTGTTTTGATTTAATGATTCTTATTTTGAGTCTGATGCAGGAAGTTTTCTGCAATTTTCTTTTTTTTTATTCTTTAATACCTTTTTTCCTTCAGATTTATTTAAGTTTTCCCTTTTCTTTATTCTCGTTCTATTCTACTGTTACCTTTTTAATTCTGAGTTCTGCTTCAGAATTCCTCTGATGAAGGAATTGCCGGTTTTTGGTCTTTTCCTTTTAGGTACTTCTGATGCCACCCCCTTTTATTTCTTATGTCTTAAGCTTTCGAACTCTGATTTTATGTGGCTCTTCTTATTCTGATCAGATTTAAACAATTTCTGACTTACTTTTTGTGGCTTCTGATTTTCCTTCTTGTATTAGCCTTTTGACTCCTTTTAGCTTACCTAATCTGGTAAGATTCCTCCTCTTACGCTTCTCCATTTCCTTAATTGTTTTGTTTATTTTGCCCAAGAGTTCCTCCTGATGAAGGAATTGCACTTTGGGCAAAACCAATTTAATGGACCGTTCCCCAGCAGTTTATGTGCCTTTTATTAAATTGGACGCAACGCAAGGCCAATCTCATTTCCTTGGCCATGCTATGGCCCAAAGATGTCCCAACTGTACCAAGTCGCGAAAATCATAGCAGATTTACCAAGATGACTTAACACAACAGAAAATTCACCCAAATATTTCTAATGTCCCAAATGATCCAAAGACATTAAAAAAAGTTCAAAAATGTCCCAATGTGCCTCCTTAAAAATTCTGAGAAAAAAAGTTTTCGGAACGTCCCCAAATTTGCGTTCCGAGATTGGCACTGCGGAAATGACGATGCAAAAAACCCCATTAGTTCCATTGATCCATTAGGTCCAAAGAAACAGCTGTTTGATCACCATCAAAATTTCCAAAACCATCAATAAAACGCCATGGTTTTTTTGTCACATTTGGATATTTTGGGCTCAGAAAATGGGTGGCCCAAAACATCAATCATCACCTAATATACCTCGCACATCTGCTGATCAGTTTCCGGTAGCAGGGTGATCATTTTGGCCAATTATCAGATCAATTTTAGCCAACGGGGTTCATCTCATTTGAACACGTTTGGTCCAGAAATGTGTAAAGAGAGAAAACACGTTTGGCCAGAAAAGCATCAACTATTTAATACCTCATACATCTACTGACAAATTCCGGAAATTATCACTTTCTAATCCGTTTTTAGGCTAGGGTTGTTCCTTTGGACATTTGGCATAACAATTTAGGACATTTTCTCAACCATAATCGCCCCTATGAATGTCATTCTAGGACAACTAGACTTTCAGATAATTTACTGAACCACGATCGATCGATCGATCCCATCAAAACCCGGATGTAAGAGATTTGTCCCCGTCGAATGCTTGGCTGTGCACTTCCAGTACTATTTTCTGTTATCATTGTCACTATTGCTCAACCGCCAAACCATAATGAGGTGATCAAAGCACAAGAATTAGTAGAAAGATCATTGATACGAGCAAATTTCAGATCAACATCTCCACCACAGCTATTCCAGCCATCCTCGATGACCATCTCATCATTTCACCCAGATTTTTGCAATTCTCCATCTTGGCACCGGCAAAATGGTTGTCGTCGGGTAATAATGGCAGGTAAGCATATTTTCTTAACTAGTTCCTTTATGCTTCTCGTCCAGGATGATGGCCATCATCGAGAACATTCCAAGCGGAGGAGAAACTGCCTGGCAACTTTTGCTGGAGTTGCGAGTCGCGCAACCTGATCAGCGGACGCCGTTCACGCGGTTGCTGAACAACGCAAATGGAAGTGCGTTAAGTGTAGACGGCATGCCTGAATGTGATGAAATGGAAGAGGAGAGGACGGAACTGCAGCACCGGATGGACTTGGAGGTGGGAGAGTTGTTAGCGCAACTTCTACTGAACAGAATATTTTGGTGTTAGGTCAACTACCACGTCTTCAAAAAACCGCCAAATGGGCCAATCTGGCCGAAAAAATAAAAAACCATTTTGCAGAAGTTTATAATATGTATATCTGTATCTGCTGGTATTTTTAGTTGTTCGAAATTCGATCAAAAAGTTCCAACTTTCGTAAAATCCTTTTTTTCGATATTTTCGGAAAATTCACACTTTTTGGCCTAATTTCGAAAAATTAAAAATACGAAAAAGTAGAGCATACTTTCGACCTAGCAAGCTAAAAAAAGTTTTCGACCAAATTGGCCCATTTGGCGGTTTTTTAATGCTGTGTTTGGTGAAATTGGCTAAAACCTGTATCCTTTTCAGATGGAATTGTCAGCGGATTCGCTGTTCGTACGCGGCAAAAACGCAATGCGGTACACGTTGCCAAGCTCGTTGTCAGCTTCGCACGAGTTACTCGTGTTTTTCGCATATCAAAATGCACAACAGGAAGAGGAGATGTGTCATTTGCGTTCTGAGATGGAGACACGGGAAACAAGTGAATTATTCTTGCCAAGAAAACTATCTAAAAGTTCCTAAAAATTGAAAAATGTCCAAAAATTCCCAAAACGTCCCTAAAATTCGAAAAATTGTTCCAGGGTCCCCTACAAACTTAAAAAAGATACAAAATATATCTAATTCTCGGCATCAAGATGCGAAAAAGTTATAAATTCTTTATACGTCACAGGCAAATTCGTGTTGCCACCGACGTCTCCGACACTGCGTTCGACGTCAACCACTGCGTCAATTACCGCGTCTCCTCCCCCTCCCCCGACGCCGCTGATCAGGCAATGGCCTTATAAACGGAAGCGCGTCAAATCGCCGCGTCGCGGTGTTGCGGCCGCACAGCGTCTGTTGTCGCCCGCGCACTATGTGACGCGTCCTTCCGCGACGCGTCCCTTCATCCATCAGCAACGCTTGTGGCTTACGTCGCCGTTTTCTGCATTGCCGTCAACTTCGACGCAGCCCACATACATCGACATCATCCGCGACCGGCACCTGTATGAGGAGGTGCAACGATCACGGTATGAGCGTTCCATGGGAAAAACGGTCGAATTTGAGGTTCTGGTACCTTTAAGAGTAGTGATAAACGCAGAGTGCAACGTAGACCTCTTCCAAAAACGCATCATTGCCAAATTTGGTCCAATATAATATGGAAGCTGGAATTTAGAGTCTTTTTTTGGAATTTCCATAGTGAAAGATTCCTGTATTGGTATTTCATCCTAGAAGCAGGGATGTTGTTGAGCAAAAATTCCTCTGTCTAATGGTCCTAAAAAACAGCTGCTAATTTGGATTAAAATCGGGAAAATCGAGTTTTTAAAATCGGGACGCCTGCCTTTAAAATTCGGAAATGGCCGAGTGGGTATGGTATAGCCTGGCACAGGGAAGAGGCATTTGAGCTTAAAAACTGACCCTCACTATCAGGAAACTTGCATCAGAATTGGATTCTGTGTTCAAAATTATGTAAAAAATGAATTTTTAGGAAAAAAATTGTCCAAAATAATAAGGACCCAACTATACCAATTGAGCTTAGGAAAATAAAGAAATAGGAAATCCTGAATAATCCGAGAAATTCACATTCTAAAAATGTATTTGCTTAGGACCAACGAGATCAACTCCCGCTGGTCCACCACCTTCTTCGTGTTCGGCTTCCTGATCGCAGTGCTGATCACTCTGACCGGCTCCTTCGCCCTGCTCATGTCCTTGATGCTCCAATGGAGACCAAAAACGCAGACGGCAACGCTGACGTCGCCGCAGAAACGCATCTACCACATTCCGCCGCCTTCCAGGGGAAAGGCCGGGTCCTCCGGGATCATTTTCTGATCGTCTGTTGGACTCTGAACACTTGGAAATGTGATCGGAGATCCTCGGGGATCGTTTTTTACTGATCAATGGTCGAGACCATCAGGGGGATTAAATGTGATCTGTGATCTTGATCAATTCGAGATTCCTTTTCTATCATTTATCGGGACTCTACATAATGTATATTAAAATTATGATCGGAGGATTGATCAGATCTTTTTTGTTTATGTTATTTCATTATCAAGTTAAAGAGCTCTGCTCAGAGATCAAAGACCAATTGTTGCCGGAATTCTGATCAGGTATTAAATAGTGATCGGGTGTCCAATTAAAAGTGGATCACTCACTGATCGGATAGGCCAATTTGTGATTAGATTAAAAACAAGTACTTTGAACTATTGAACAAACATGTATAAATTCCATTATTACTAATTTTCTTGGCATTCTTTGAGCCTTGTCATTTATTATCAGAGATGATACGATTTGATATTTGATTATCATTTGATCAAAATATGCAATTTCTGGTACATTTTGGATCAATTCCACAAAAATATTCCGCCATCACCGAGGAACCCGCCGAAATCTTTGTGTTTTGTGCCCTTTATCAGTTTATCACCACTATGGGACGACCCCGATTAGAAGGTCTGTTCTTGTATCAGATATCACCAAAAAAATTATTTTTTTTATTCAATAGGATTCACAAGAAAAACAAAAAAAATTGATCGGAGTAATAATTCCCGACTTACGGGCTGGAACTTTGCTACAAAGTTGATCTGGCCCCTATTTTTGTTACTTTATGATTTTTTTGTCATGCGTGCAATTCACATGTAAATAATTCGAAAAATTTCTAGGAACCCTAAGATTCAGCTTCTTCGTGGCACTATAGTCCCGGTACGATGATCAGCACTTCCTCATTACGGTATCTACGGTACCATCTGTGTAGATTGCAACTCGTCGCTCAACAACTGCAGCAGATGTCCACAACCTCCGCAGGTTATCTGCAGGAACCATCAGCAGCTGGCACAAATGGCACCACTACAGTGAGGAAGCCGGTTACGGTACCTACGTTGCACCGTATGAAGGTGGTCGGAGAGCCAATAACCATGCTGACCGCTTACGACTACACAATGGCTGCACAGGTACGGTAGCGGGGTCTGAATATGGTATATCAAAACTCATACTATTAGGACTTGGTAGACACATGACAATAATGTAATATACCATAGATAATGCGTTTTAGAGTTAAGCTCGTTTAGTCTCGTCTCGTCTACCATCAAATTCGCCATTTTTCGTTTTTCTGCACCTGTAGCTCTCACCTTTGCATTTTCATCCATGATGTTACACCCTACAAATACCGAATTTCCTATATGTCTCCCCTGCAACTGTAATACCCCCCCCCCTCCCCTCTGCAGAGGGTTTGAAAATAAGACCTCCGGGGGTCCTAATACAGGAAATACGGTCATAAACCAAATTAAAAAATGGCATTAATCATCTCGCCTTTAGCTGATTCATTTTCTTCCTTTACATATCGTCTCGCCTTCTTTCGTGCCGAAATTCGATTTTCCATAGACTTAAAATCCGCGTCAGAAAAATGTGGAAATCCCTTTAAGTTGTAATTTTTTGAAGCGATTTTTGTTTGCATTAGTTGCCACCAACCAATCGTTTCGAAACATTCTGACTCCAAAAAAGAAAGTCAGATTTCCACATCTTTCTGACTTGCATTTTACCTCCAATGCAGGTGGAGCGTGCAGGCGTGGACGTGGTGCTGGTGGGCGACTCATTGGGCTCCGTCATCCACGGCTATGCCAACACGCTTCCGGTCACGCTCGCGGATGTGTTGTATCACACGCGCGCGGTCCGACGCGCGCTTCAAGCGCCGCTGCTTGTCGCGGACCTGCCCTTTATGGTTCGACTTGACATCGATTCTCTGATCCCAACATCCCACATTTTTCACCTTTTTAAGTGCATGCGCGACATGCAAAGCGTGTTGGACGCGTCCATAAGTTTGGTTGCGAAGGGCGGTGCCGCGATGGTAAAGCTGGAGGTGGGCGGCCCAGGCAGGCGCTTGCACCTGGACATGGTGCGCGCGCTTGTGGGACACTCCATACCCGTGTGCGCGCATCTAGGACTTACCCCGCAGTCCGTGCATGCACTAGGTAAGCGCAAGGTAAGCCCGCGCACATTAGTATTTTCTTGCGCATGTATCCCATCTCCATCGTGCGTCGAGTGCGCTTATCCATGCGCGCACGTCGACATTGATTGATTTCTTTTGTGACTAGTACTTATCGATTGATTCTCGCGCTTTTAGGTCGTATTTTTGGCACGCGCATGTCCTATCTTATCGATTGAATGCGCGCGCGTGTGTATATCAATCAAAAATTTTTACGCAGGTGGCTTCCGCGTGCAGGGCAAGGATGCGTCCGCGCGGCCGGCTGAACAGTTATTGCAGGACGCGGTTTCCGCGGAAGAGGCCGGTGCCGATTTGCTGGTGCTGGAGTGCGTGCCAAAAGATCTCGCGCGCGACATTACGCAGCGCATGCGCATACCCACCATCGGCATTGGCGCAGGCGTGCACTGTGACGGCCAAGTGCTAGTGGTGCGTTCCTGAAGGATCCAAAGTGCTCAATATGTAAATGTATTTCCAGATATTTCGGATCACAAAATGCCTTTTTTCGTACCCCTTTCATTTAAAAAAATTACCTACACGAAATCGATTTTTTGCTTATTTTTTAAGTCATGAAATTCGAGTTATTTAGACTAAATTCAGGGTTTTTCGAACCCCTAACCCTTGACTTTTGCAGCCCTACGATGCGCTCGGACTAAGCGGTAGTGGCGCGACTGCGCCCAAATTTGTCAAAAACTTCCTACGCGGGCGCGACTCGGTGCACGCGGCATTGCAGGCTTATGTTGCGGAGGTGAAGAGCCGTCAGTTCCCGGCCGAGGAGCACACTTACCATTGATCTTTGGTCATTGATCATACAGACGATGATCTTTGATCTTTAAACGATTGTTTCTTTTCAAGAAACGATTGATATTTGGTGTTTGATCATTGAAAGTGATCATGATCAGCCGTTGTTTTTTTAATACATATGATTTCGTGTACGGTGGATAATGAACTCATTAATATGTACGGTATTACTTCAAAAAAATAAAAGCTGGCTTCTAAACCACTGAGCCACAATTTTATACCCTGGTATTTACGCAATTTTTGGAGCGTTTCCAAGGTTATGTACAAATTTTTATCATCCTATCCTTATCAAGAATCCGTTCTGTTGCTGATGGGACTCGTTATTAATGATCTGTTATCACGTTTATTTAAAGAAAAAAATCGATTTGCCTTTTAGGGAAAAAATTCATTTTTTGGATCCAGCAGAACCCCAAAGCATAATCCGAATGAAGGTGATCACTGGCGTCAATGTACTGCGTCAATACATTCGGACCAGCCGATGTAAGGACCCGCGACTTTGGTATGGTTTATCTGTCTGTAAATCCTTTGTTATTAATTCTGTAAATCCTGAGAAATCCAGGGTATCCGTTAGGAGTTTTGAAAATTTTAGCAGCATTTTTATACAGAAATTTTTCGGACGGGTTACGATTTCCAGGGTATGGATAATGGCCCGATTTATTAGTACAGTATCCCAGCCCTGCTGTCGATAGAGCCTTTTGCAGCATAATAGAGGCTGCTGGCCTATGCTTATTAGAGTTCAAACTCGTACCGTAATACGTACACGAACTTCATGAAGTTCGTTATGCTTCCTACTGGTTTTACCTACTGGTTTTTACACGCGCTAACCCATATACCGTACTTTTCACGGGTTTTTATTACATGGGAACGTTATACGGGTGCGCTCTACCTACTGGTCACTTGTACGTTTTTCTCAAAACTTTGAACTCTAATGGCTTTTATCTGTAGTTTGTAGAATAATCGTACAGTTTAAGTTAAATTCCATTTTAAAAGCTCATTCCATTTTAAAAGCAACGCTGTTTAGCGTTTTTAAGTTCATTCCATTTTAAAAGTTTCATTCCATTTTAAAAGCAACGCTGTTTAGCGTTGCTTTTGTGCCCACCATGGGCGCCCTGCATGAGGGCCATGTGCAGTTGGTCCGCGAGGCTCGTGTGCAGGGTGCCAACGATGGTAAGCCATGAAAATCAGCATCAATCCTGGTTACTGTTCAGGTGCCTCCGTACTGGTCGTGGTGTCCATCTTCGTCAATCCCTTGCAATTTGGGCCACACGAGGACTTTGGCCGATATCCGCGTAGCCTGGAGGCAGATTTGGCCAAGTTGGACAGACTGGCAGATTGCGTGTTTTGCCCTGAAGCGACGGAATTGTTGGGGGAAAAGGGTAAGTAAGGTTCGGGATTGTCAAAAAATTCGTAGTCCAAGCAAGATACACCCTTACACAGAGCATCAAGGAGTACGGGTCCAGGCTGGTAGGGTCGGGCAGTTGTTGGAAGGTCGGACAAGACCGCGGTACCATGACGGAGTACTCACCATTGTGGCCAAACTGTTCAACATTATTCAGCCAGATGTTGCGTTGTTCGGCCGCAAGGACGCCCAACAGGTACATAATGCACGGGATGGAGTTACAGTGCAATCTTTGACGGGCTAGACTACCGTACCCAAAGTCAAGCTGTCCGCGGTGCTCTTGATGGACAATTTTATATATCTTACAAGGGAGGTTCCCGATGTATTACGCTCAGATTGCATCGGGACCCATTCCATTTTGTAGAACATCCGCGCTAACCACGGCACTATCCTATTTATTTGTGCTACAAATTATTATGAATTTTTCTATTAATTTTCTATATGATTTTTTCGGCGTGCTTTAAGCGCGGTACTCGGTGCAGCGCCGTTTTCTGTGCTTGAAGCACGCCGAAAAAATCATATAGAAAATTAATAGAAAAATTCATAATAATTTGTAGCACAAATAAATAGGATAGTGCCGTGGTTAGCGCGGATGTTCTACAAAATGGAATGGGTCCCGATGCAATCGGAGCGTAACACATCGGGAACCTCCCTTGTTAGTAATTTAGGCGTCCTAAAAAATAGACATTCCACGGGCTCGACCCTCCCCCATGTACCTACATGCTTTTTACCTTTTACCGTACACCATCATATAAAGCTGTTCGCCATCCGCCAAATGGTGCGCACGCTGCACTTCCCAATACGCATCGCGCCGGTGGACACCGTGCGAGATCCGGATGGGTTGGCAATGTCCAGCCGGAACGTTTATTTGAACCCAACGGAACGCGCACACGCACTCCTCTTGCATAATGCGTTGTGCGAGGCGCGTGCAGCCACTGCAAGCGGTGCGAGTCTACGCGAGGCAGTAAAGCGAGCGCGGAAAATGTTCGAGGTGGGGAAAATACATGGGTTCTGATCAGCATGGCTCTGATCATAGAACTAGATTCCAACCATTTTTTGAAAAAAAGGAATTTTTGAATCGGATCACCTTCCAACCAACTGATCAGAATCCACGAATCTAATAGGAATCAACTGAAGCTCAGAGCTTTGTTCGGAATTCAATGGTCTGCACAAGTTCCATGTTCAGATTTCAGTAAATGTTGATCATAGTCATAAGTCTGCGGCCTGATCAGAATCCAGGTTCTGATCTGAACACCATTGTTTTCTGGCTTCCATGAACCTTAAAGAGTATTATTGATTTGAAATCAAGTAATCTAATTCAGTTTTCATAAAACCGCATGAAATCCAATTTTGGATGGAATCCATAATTTCTGATCGAAAACCTAAGCTAGTTGCATGCAGGTCGAAAATCTAAATTTCAGGTCGATTCGATGGTCAAGCTCGATTATCTGGTGGCGGTGGATCTGGATGACTTTGAACCGTTGGAGGACGAGAAGATGGAACAGTTCGAAGGGCGCGCATTGGTTTTGGTCGCTGCATTTGTGGGCAACACGAGGCTGATTGACAACATGGAGATGGAGGTCAAGAAGGGTGAAACATGTCTTACCAAGATTTGAACATTGACTAGTCCTAAATACAGGTTTTGCCATAAAGAATCATTCAACCCGTTTGAAAAATCTAAATTTTGAAGCAAAATTTTGCTAAAGGTAATTTCTCTTTTTCTCTGCCTGTTCTCTCATTTTTATATGATCTTTTCTCATTCCCAATTTTTCCTTGGCATTTAAAGATGGATAAAAACACTATGCCCTATAAAGACAGAGAGAGACTACGTCCAACATTCGCTTCAAGTTATAGATTTTTTTCGAAATCTACTGTATTTTAAAAGATTCTTTATGGCAACGAGTGTACCTCATTAATGTATCTTGTCAAGATATTAAACATGTCTCAGTTGTATCATGGACTCACAATCAGATTCCTCCCTTCATGGACTCACTCCTTGCCATAAGTAGAGCACGGATTTCTAGGTTATAATCTATTTTTCATTTTTTAAATATTTGGCCTTTAGAAGTGTTTAGACATGTTTTTAGATAGTTTTAAAAGTATTTTTAAGACATTTTACAAACCTAAAAAAATCTATTTTGGACTTTTTTGGGCCAAAATTCCTTCATAAAAATGCAAAAAATGAACTAAAAAACTATTTTGGTCCTTTTTTGGCTTTTAGCACCTATTTGGGGTAAAAACCTAAAATAGAGTAACGCTGCTGTGCCCTTGCCAAGAGATCGTTCGCTTTGCTCTCTAGAGACACCTTTTTCCAGAGGAAAAAGACAAGAGGCGGCTGGGGATGATCCCAGCGTCTTCCGATTAGATCTCGGCTGCTCTACCAACTGAGCTACGCACGCCTCTAGAGCGCTCGGCTAATAGATCTCTTTTTGCTTCTTCCATTAAGGGGCATGCTCCTCCCTTACGATAGTTACCTATTTTGGGGGTTTTTAGACCTAAAATCCGGGCTCTAGCCATAAGGTACCTATCCTCTTTTAGGTAAGTAAAAAAAGTTAGAAGTGTTTAAAAAATAATGCTACTAAGAGGACCATCTTAAGCAAGGTGTCCTAATCAACGCATCACCTCCTACCATGAAAGAGAGTCTGGCCAGTTAATGAGATCTCTTTTATGTAGGTGGAGCATCGAATTTGGTCGGAAGATGCTGGGTTCGTTTCCCAGATGACTTTTGTTTTTTTTCTCGTGAGATTAAAAAGATATTTCTAATCTTTAGGTCCAGCAGCAGATTTACTTAAGCTTCCCTATGTCAACCATCCTTAAAATGAAGCCTAAGACATCTTGGACATTCTTTTAGCATGCAGATTTTAGTCAATGACTATTAGGATATAATTAACATCCATTAAATCTTGGATATGTCAATTAAATCAATCTTGACAAGAAATCAGTAAATCCATAGAAAATTTATCGGTTGGGGTCAGATCCCAAGATCCCAGGACCGAAGATCCCAAAAACTTCCCTTCATTCAAAAACTTTTTTTTTAAACATTGCTAGGCCAAAACTATAAAAAGCAGAAAGGTGTAGAATTTAAGGCCCCACTGTTGGCCTTTTTGGTTTTTCGAATTTCCCTGAAAAATTTTGAAATTTTTGAAATTTTCGAAAAAGTGCAAAAAATCGATTTTTTTTTTAATTTCAAAAATTTCCAAGGAAATTCGGGGAAATTCGAAAAACTAAAAAGGCCAAAGGTGGGGTCTTAAAATTCTACACCTTTCTGCTTTTTATAGTTTTGGCCTAGCAATGTTTTAAAAAAAGTTTTTGAATGAAGGGAAGTTTTTGGGATCTTCGGTCCTGGGATCTTGGGACCTGTAGCCTTATCGGTTCGGACTCGGTCGTTTCATCCCCCACGTTTCATCGCCAGAGCAAGAAAAATCGTTATAACTCAGCTCAAATAGAGAAATGACTTTGGTGTCATTAGATAGGCCTAAATGTCTGCTATAAAAACGCAAAAGAGATCATCCGGATTGGCTAAGTGAGAAAAAAGTTATGGCCAAATCTTTGGCCAAAATCACGATTTTAGTGCCTAATTTGGCCATAACTTTTTTCTCACTTGGCCAACCAGGATGATCTCTTTTGCATTTTTATAGCAGACATTTAGGCCTATCTAATGACACCAAACTCATTTCTCTATTTGAGCTGAGTTATAACGATTTTTCTTGCTCTGGCGATGAAACGTGGGGGATGAAACTACCCCCACCGTTATCGGTTGTCTATTGGATTATTTTTTGATTTTGGCATTTGTTTGGCAAAATGTTTAATAAATATTAAATTTTTCTTTGGGATTTTTTCTTTTTTATTTTACAAAGGTTTGGATGGATTTTTCAATTTTTCCTTAAATATTTATACATAATTCTGATTCTTTATTCTTTTTTTTTTAATTAGACCGAAAAGAAAAGTTCCTTTATTTAAAAGCTTTTCCTTTCAATAAAATTATCTTTTGCATTTGACCAAAATTCAATTTTTTTAAAAAACGTTGCATCACCATTTCCATTTTAAAGTTTAGGAACACCTAAACAAAGGAAGATCTTTCATTTCATTCCTTTAATAAATATATTCTAAAGATGTCCATTCTTTTTGCTAATTCTTTGCTTCTATAAATCAATTTTGCTGATTCATCCTTTTCATCTTTTATTAGCAACACTATATATAAAAATCACTGGAAATTTCGCGAAAAATGCGTCGACGATTCTCCATTTTTCTCACCTTTCATCACCATTATTACTCATCGTTCTCTTTCATTTTGAATTTTTTGTACTTTGTTTTGGAGGTGGAGGTCGTCGGCCATTGTCCATCCTTTCCTTGCCGTTGACCATCGGACCATCACTAATCTTCTTTTTTTTTTTTTTGAATATGTGTGTGTGTGTGTGTGTGAAAATGACTTAACTTCCCTTTTCAGTTTTTTTTTATCCGTCTCCAAATTTCAAATATGTACATATTACGACTTTTTCTATATTCTATTTCTGTTTGAAAATTTTAGCCGAAAATGGATCGAACGTTGTACATCCTTTCGAACGACTACAACCTAAAATTTATTAGAAGATCGACCTAAATCTTTAAATTTCTCGGATTTTAAACCTTCTATTTTTCCGAATCTTTTCGACTTATATTTATATTTGATATATGATTTTAGGTATGTATTGTTTTTTCAAATTTATAAACTAATTTATTCCAAATCCTCATTTCTTTTCCATGGGTTTAGCTTTTAGGGCATCAATTTCCACAACATGTCTTTCGACCTGAATTTTCCAACTATTTTTCACATTTTGACGCCATTTTTAGATTTAACCAAATGGATAAGGAGGCTTCGGCCCCGCAGCTTCATTTTGACGTGTTGCTGAACATTGCTGAAAAGCTTGTTTTCTCTGTAAGCAACTTCAAAAAATCCTAAATAAAAATCTAATACTTGTCAGCCAGACAATGACTTCCGTCAGGACCTGAGAGACCCGCCTAATTCCGACATCGTCAATTTTATGGTTAGCCATTTTCTACAATCAAAGCTAATTTTAATTTTTATGACAAATAGTTTAATAATTACCTTTTAAGAACTTTTTTTGCAATTTTCTATTTAAAAATTTAAAATATCTTAACGCGAATCTATTAATTGAAAATTTTTTAACAATATTCAATTTTTGTAAAACATTAAAACATTTGTATCTAAAAAGTTATATTTTATTTAAAAATTGGTTAAAATTATTCTTTTTTCAAAATTTGCTATTTTTAATAAACTTTTTCAGTTTGCGGGACCTGCTTGCCGATGGGCCTTTTTCTCGCAATTTCGACGACTGACAAAGCTTTGCGTTAACTCCGCCGAATTGCAACTCTATGCCCCGAAGCCCATCCAAGGCATTCGCGGTGCTGTTTCCAACAACAAAGAGGTTGAGGAAATCTAAAAATTTTCAAAGCTTTTGTTAAGTGGTTTTAAACTAACCAAGGGGGTAAGAAAAAATAAAAAATTCCTTGGACAGTAATCTTGTTAAAAATTGGCTGAAAAAACTTTTATTAAACACAGGGCGTTTCCCAAAAAAATTTCCTTTTAGAACAGTTTAGATAATTTTTAATTTTTTAAATTGGTTTTTACAGTTTTTCCAAGGCCCTTTTGTTGTGCATGGCAAGTTCTTCTACGAGCTGTTCAGCCATGGCGTCCTCTGTCCCTCCATCGTGGACACTTTCTTCGTCTTCGGCAATGGAAAAAAGGCACCATTGGCACCCGGCGAGCAGGAGAGTCCCGCCGAGTCCTTCGCCCGCCTGTTCCTCTTCAATGGTGGGAATTTTAATTTTTTTTTTTGATTTTATCATTTTTTAATTAAAATTTTCAAATTTCATAATTTGTAATTTCTTATTTTTTATATTTTTATAATTAAAAAAAACCTTTATTCTCAGATATAATCCGACAATTTTTATGTAAATTATTAAACTCTGAAATTTTTGGGGAATTTTTGATCCTTGAACATGTACAGATTGTCCGGAGAAGTTGAACAATGTCAAACAGGAGTTGGCTGACTGCGAGTTGAACTTGGAGTTGCTGAAATTGCACGATGACACGACCATCTACAGTGAGCAAAAAAATGCTATAAAATAAATATTTTTTTAAGGACAATTCAACCGGGTGCTGAACCTTAATGCGGAGAGTGTGCAGCTGGAGATCTCCACTGAGCTGTCCAATGTCATCACCGAACCACTGGAACTTCCTGATTGGTCAGTGACAAATTTAAATTTTTTTTGAAAATAATTGTTCATATTAATGCCTGGATTTATATTTATTTATGAAAAAATATTTTTAGCGTCACTGCGGACCGAACAACCAAGTTAGTGTTGTCCTACACAATCGATGTGCTGGAGCCGGAACGCGAGTGCAGCAACGATTTTCCGGTCGCCCGCTTCTCGCAGCTGTTGCGTCACATCGCACGCGCATGCCCTGCATTGCGCACATGTGCAGTGTCCATCTTCCTGCAGGCAGGGGCTTCTTAATAATTGAAAAATTCAACGAATTTTTTAAATATATAAAAGGTAAAAGGATTTTTAAGTAAACTGATCAACAACTTTTTTTCTAATCAGTCATAATTTTTAATTTGAAGCCCTCCAAAAAATTCCTCTAGATATATTTAAGATTATTATTCCTTTTTAATGATTTTTGATTTTTTTTTTCTTCGATACCTCTTTGAAAATTTAGGGCGAGTTCTCTGACGATGACTTCAAACATCTCTCCGCCTGGTTGCATCGCGCGCTGAAGGCACTGCTCGCAGAAAGCGACGAACTGCTTGCCGTCGGCGGCAATGCGTGCAGCGTCACCGTCTCGTTCCGTATCTTCTTTCCCGAGTCTACGCTTAAGGTGAATCGCATATAAGGACTTTTTCGGGTTAAAAATTATTATAGATATTTTTAAATTATTTTTTACAATTATTTTTTTCAGGAAGCTGACAAGACAGGTCATGTGCTGGCCAAAATGGGAGAGCAGCTTAGACCGGACGAGGCAGATGGTGGGGATAATGATGGTATCGACATGGACGACCTTCCTGACACTTACACAATCTCGCGCAAACTGCAACTACGCGAAGAGAAGCCCGAAATTCGGGTACGATTTTAGGGCAGGGGGTCAGACTTGTTTTTTGTATAGTGGGTTATTTTTAATTATCGTATAAGGGTTCGATTCCGCTTTATAAAATTTTTTTCCTAAAAATATATTCACGTATACTATGGTCTGTATCTGTAATTATCCCATGTATGCTTGCTTAAATCAAACATCGAATTCAAGAGAAATTCTCTGATCAAAATTTAAAGAAAATCAATAATACCCCATTTCTTGGCATTAATTCTAAGTCGGGATAATACATGGGAAAGGAGGGGGGGGGGGGGGTCGGCCAAATTTTTTACGAAGGTAGGAGGGGTCGACAGAAAATTTTTTACGAAGGTGGTAAAAAATGTTGAAATTTTGTATTGCAGAAATTTCAGTGTTTTGAGGGGGTGCCGGCGGCCCTGATAAGGGCTGCCGGAGAAAATTTTGAAAATTTGGACTCTTCTTTTAAAAATTGGTCAATTTTTTGACTATCCTCACCACCTTCGTACGACCGACCCCCACCCTCCCCCTTACAGGGGCGTAACAAAAAAAAATTTGGGGGTGGGGAATGGGGGGAGGGGGTCCCCTTACGACGACGGAATGAGGGGAGGGAGTCCCTTACGACGGTGGTAGAGGGGGGTCGACCCCCCCCCCTATAACATTTATGGTCGGAACCCTAGATCCAAAAAAGACACTGTTAGTACTTATAATAAATCCTAATTTCCTAATTATCCATAATTTTATACTCAAGATGAAGAGAATTCTTAAATTTGATTTTTACACAGGTGGTCTACTCGCTGGTAGGGCTCGAAGATGAGACAATCGCGGACAACTGGAATGGTTTCCACGGCCAGATGCCAGTGCACATGGGCGCCGGCGCGGTTGCCGGCAATGCTCCGCAACTCTTCGACTTTGCCGCGTTGGACGTTCTGCTCGCGTCAGCCGATCCGGTGGACTACAATGGCGGTTGAATTATTGTAGCACTCTACCATATCGATACGTGTATTGTTGTTGTACACTGTAAAGTTGGAGATTGTGCTTGTTTTTTCTCTATTTGTTGTCATATCCATATTGTAAGTTCTACTATATCTCATCATCCCATCACTAACCATAATCTACCGTATACCTTTTTAGCTTTTTTAAGTTGTTGTATATTTTAATATTTCCCATAGTGATTAAATCCGTGGTATACTGTGGATTGTGAGTTACGTCATGATATACCGTACACCAAACTCTGACTCTCTCTTGTCTCTGCTTCTCTACCTCTCCTTTTCTCCTAAGGTCTCCATTGTGCCATCATTGTACTCTCTTTTTCTGTCGACATGATCATTCATCTCTTTTTTGGTCATACACAATGTTTGGACTTTCCTTTCTTTTCTCGCCAAGACTATACCTTATCAAGACCATACCTCTTCCTCCGCAAGCCAGGATATTACCACGATTCTATGTCGTCGCACATCATCTCTCTGCCCGTCCTCCAAATTCGTTCCGTTTGTAAAAATTTAGTCACCAACACTCGCAAAAATAAAAATTTTAAAATTTTTATGGGTTTTTAGTGAATTTTAGACTTGTTGACAAGATTGTCGAAATTTTTACATGATTCATGCCAAAATGGCCAATTTTCGAAGAAAACAAAATATCAAAATTTTCGTGCTCAGATTATGTCCAATTTACCTATGTACAAAATTTTAATTGACACATGATAGTAAACAGAGAAGGACAGTCCAATTATGAAAGATTATTATGGGGCCTGACCATGGTTTTTGCACGAAAAACACCGGAAATCCGACCTACGTCATGGAACTTTGGACATTGTGTATAAATACCGGGAGGTCCAATTAGGTGTTTATGAGAGCTTAGTTCTATTTTTTTTTGCAATTTTTGAAATAATAAATTTTCTAGAGGGTTCAGACCCCTGCAAATTTTTTGAATAAAAAACCATTTCGATTTTCTAAAATTTTCCATAGGAAAAGAATTGATAGCTTTAATTCTGCTGATGAGCCATGTGACAGAAGGAAAAAAATTGAAAATTTCATTTAAATTTAAACTTTAATCGGACCAGTTGTGGACCTTTTAATCAACAGTTAATGCACTTTTTGAAGATGCACTTTTTCGGAAAAAACTTCAAATCCCCGCATTATAAAGTGCACCAACCATAAAACAAGTACTCCTATATAAAGGCAGACAAATTAAGCAACCAGCAGGTCGCGAGATAGCCTTCTAATACAGGATGCTTATTAGCTATGCTTTTTAAAAAGCGCCATTTTGGCCAAGGAAACTTAAAAATAGCATTTTTAAACCATAAATATAAAAAACAAACAAACAACGTTTTGCCTAACAAGCCTTGAAAAAATTTGAAAACTTCGTTTAACTTGGGAAACCTTCCCACATTTTTCATGAAAACTTGCAATGCCTCCGCACTTTGTTACCTTTGCCGGATACCGTTGGAAAATTCCGGAAACGAATGCCATCACGAAAAAAACAGTCTTACATCAATGCTTTCTTGTCCCATGTTTTTTCTTGATTGCTACAGTATCCCCCATAAAGTGTAAAATGGTACTGTACCTGCTCGCTGCCCTACTCTCCGCCTTCTGCCTTGGCACCACCATGGTACAGGCCACCACCGTCTACTATACCCGCTATGCCCCTCCGCCCCCGTTTCTGGCACGTATGAACCATACCGCGCGCGAGGAGTACAAGCGCATTGTGACCAGTGACGACACAAAACAGCAAATCCTCGCTCGCCTGGACACCTGGGCCGCCGACTACCACGTGACGGTAAGGTATACAGTAATCTGAAGGACATACCACGGTAGAACCACCGAAGTATGGTATGGAAGGGTGGGCTCTAACCTCCTAAACCACGCTTATTGTTAGTACCATGAGTTATCGCCATAAATTTCGTATTCTTCCTTGTTAATAATTAGGTATAAGCTTATTAATAATAAGTATTATATTTGAGTAGAGACTAGCGAACACAATTAGGGAGCTAACCACAACCGGTATACGGTATGGAATGGTTACCGTAAAGGTATTCTACTCTCCGGTATTCCACTCTCCTGAATCACTGGGAGGGCTGGATAAATCTGTTGGCATAGAATCATGAAATTGTATACATAGAATTAAGACCATATAACTACGGTAATGGGCCTCCACTCATGTGGTACAATTTACAGGCCCAATACAACAACTTCACGGCGCGCGAGCAAAACCGTGCTAAGGCAATGCACGACGAGGTTGCGGGCAACCTGACTGGCCAGGCGGCACAACTTTTCGAACAAATATGGGTAAGTCAGGGTCCTGATGTCTTTTGGGTTTTTAAGATTTTGAATTTTTGGTTTTCAAGGATCAGTTTACACAGGCCCCTAATGATAATTTCCAACTTCCAGAACATTCTGCACAATGAGTCGTTGACTCGCGTCGCGGAATGTCAGCAGATCAACGCGCTGCTGAATGCATCTGCCGCCATGGTGCGTCAGATGGTGCAGCCGCAGTTGCCGCGTCCGACCATCTTCGGACCACCGCCCACCGCGTGTTTGCCGCCACACCCTCCGCCGCGTCCAATGCCCCTCTGTGGTGGTCCAGCATTGGGTGCCGGAGGTCCAGGAATGAATCCTGGCGGTCCCATAGTTCCCGGAATGCCAGCAATGGTTGCCGGAGGGCCGGCGCATGATCAGCCTGAGCTCGAACATGATTCCGCCGAGGATCAAGCAGGAATAGAACATGATGGTCCCATGGGACCATTCTCGGGTCCCGGTGGTCCTGCGTTGCATGATCAGCCAGCTGGTGATGAGCAAAACGACAACAACGAAGAGCACCAGCCGGAGAAGAAGGACGAGTGAATGGGATCAACTGGGTAACTGGGGTCGATGCAATCAGAAACGAAACAAAGTGATCAGAGTGATCAATCAATATACTCTTATTTGTGAATTTGATATAAATAAGCATGGAGATGGAATGGTTCGTTTTATAAATGGAACAACTTCAAGTGTACATACCGTAATTCTCTATTATAAGGCCTTATATTTTTCAACCTCTGTCGAAGGGGGGCCTTATATTAGAGAATTTACGGTAATTATCCGAACTGGGATGAATCAGCAGAAGGGCTCAGAAATGAGACCTGCATTGATCCTTGAGGTCTAAAACAGGAAACGATTCGCACGTTGTTTTCCATAATAAGTCATGGAACAACAGATCCAGGTTAACCGGCAGAATGTGCAGAAATTGAATTGGAATTCCAGTTTCCAACTCCTGGATCCTGTTGAAGCTTGGTAATGGATCCCAGGGTATGATGAAATATTCCCGGGCCCATATGTGGTCATGGGACCATTCCCGGGTCCATATGCGGTTCATGGGAAAATTTTTGCTCATCGTAGAGAATCGCATTTTAGACCATAGATCACATTTTCCTCACCCATAAAAACTATTCAGACTTGTTAAGAATCATATTAGTTTTTGGCTTTTTTGTTTTACCGAGCTCTTGCGCAACCCTCATCCCATGGGACCTTGGATGATAAATGATAAATCGCTGATCAAATCCCGACATTTTTGTCCTATTTTTAATTTTGCTTTCAATATCCAATTGCATTGACTAAAGCTTGGGCAAAACGTTAGACCGCCGGTGGGACTCTAGCCCACGTCTCTCCAATCCGGGGAGTATTCCACTAAACTACAGCGATCACGTTCGCCCGCCCTTTAATGGATGCTTTCATGGGGTGGGAATCATTCTCGGGAGACATTTCCTCTTCTCACTTACAATTGGCCCGATTTTTCGTTGAGAAATTTTATATTGATAATCAGAAATTAAGGCACTTTCCGTCCAATCATGTTGTGATCTCACATGGTGATTGGTGATCTTCATCTCCTCGTGACCTTGTCAAGAAGTTTGAGACATGACAAACAAACAGACCAATTAGGGAGGGAAGCGGCGGATTATCGATGGACCGGGAACATTGTGGTGGGCGGTAATAATCCGACTGATAAGTACATCGGATCCTTCCCATGGAAAACACCAACATTGTCATATACATAAAAATCGCGCACCCGGTCATAATTATTACATAGAAAAATGGTGTGAAGTTCAAATTTTGTTTAAAAATTGGTCATGTCCTCTACTCGAGCGAATCAAAACGGTTAACTTGCTCAATTTTACATTACGGTATGGATCCAGAATATTACGGTACAATGACTCAAACTATGAAAACGATACGGTAATTGATGGTCCAAAATCCATTAAGCATGTGAAATCCTCATGCCCAAAAGTATGATGCATGGCAACATGTTTTGTTCCCAAAAAGTTACCCAGAATTAACGAAAGCTAAATTCTTTTGTATCCAGCAAATTATACATTTTTTAAAGCAATTCAGAAACCAGGTATCATTGACCGAAAATCTCAGGATAATGTACTATGACCCAAATTTGTCTACAGTGGATTATTTCGGTACGAAATGAAGACAAAACTTTCCATGGTACGATTCAGTAGAATTTACATTATATTCATATATTCACAATAATTGTACTCGTTCCTGCACGCTACACACCAAGTTCCCAGAGCAAGCATACTTCTCTAATAATCATACAGTAAATACCGTAGTATAAGTAAATACCGTATTATAGGGTAGATGGATCAGAATATGGTAAAAGGTATTTTTATTTCAGGGACAGGAAAATGCCAATCCATTCCCTATTCCTTCTGCTCACTGTTGCGATGGTCTTCCATTGCCAACAAGCGATGGCACAGACGACTGGTACTTCTAATAATATAGCCCAAGCCAACATTCTACCGTACCCATACTACCCAATGTATTACGGTAGCATGACCTTTGTGCGCGAAATGCCCCCAGCGGACCAGCGGGAGCTGATGACCATCCTGGCCATGTACAATGTGTCCAAGGGGGAGGTGCTGAATCGAATTGCCACTTGGGCATCCGACAAGGGCGTTACGGTAT
>LDKF01000260.1:106958-117251 GCA_001026735.1 Rotylenchulus reniformis | reverse complement strand
GAGAAGTGAATTTGGTGTCAAAAGATAGCCCTAAATGTCTTTCTATTATAAACTCAAGAACAACTATTCGATTTGGCCAAGTAGAAAAGTTATGGCCACGTTAAACCACAGAATCGTAGTTTGTGGGCTGGAGGTCTTTATAGTTATTTTTAATCTCCAAAACGTTGGTCCTGCCATATTATTGTCTTTATATACTTTTGACAAATCAGATAAATGTTCTTGACATTTAGAGCTATCTTTTGACGCCAATTTCACTTCACTAGGTTGTACCTGATAAAAGTATAATCAGGGAAACAACAGACGGGGGAGGGAATGATGTATACACGGCCAGCTGATGTAAGTGTTAGAGTAAAACAGATATTGCACAACAGGGTAAAACATGGTATAGAACATAATAATAAATGCATTACCAAACAAACTACAGCAACATAAACAATAAAGTAACTGACTGTCGTGTGACTTGATGAATAAGCAAAAAATATTCGAATGGGCTTAATGATTAGTGTCTGGGGAAAAAGGGTCGATAAGGATGTGGGAGGAGGATAGAGTGTGAGCTGGAGGGTTTATATAATTGTTTGAATATGTCCAAAAATGAATTTTTAAGGAATATTTTGAAAATTTTACAAGAGAATCGAAAAATTAAAAGATCAAAAGATAGGAGAAAAAGGCTGCTATATTATTGTCACTTTATTTTGATGTAGCTACTTTTAAAAAATTTATGTAGCATGGCCTCAATTGGCGATCTTTTGGAAAATGAACTAACACAGTAAACCCATCACAGCTTAAACCACTCCAAAATGAACCCAATCCTCGTAAGGTTATACACTAAAACGAGTACCCGGTTATGACCATATGCATATAAGCCTAAAAGAGTATCTTTACTCTCTACCTTTACAGCTATCACCATATCGAATTGTTGGACACAGTTGGAGACCACAAGGAATATAACAATTTCATCTTCGGCTCCAAAACGTTGGTCCGAGAACTGCATAAAGTATTCGGTGTAACGACGGACAGGCACGGCATATCCAATACCATACCCTGTAAAGCCAAAGGGGATACGGAACGTCCAGATATTGTACTCTACATGGGCAGAAAGGCAAACGGTCTGGAAGGGGCCACAAAATTGGTGCTCACGGAGGACGAGTACATTTTCAAGGTATGGAAGGTGAATGTGAATGGTAGATGGGTAATACACAGGAATAGAGACAGGACAGAACATAAAAGAGGTACCGGATTGTTAAAAAGATCATGATGACGTTAGAAAGTATAATCGTATCCAATAAAACTTAACTTTTTGATCATTTTTTTTCGGAATTCCTTTAAAATGTTTGAAAATTTCCCAAAAACATGATTTTTTAGTTATTTTTCAAAGTTTTTAATGAAATTCGTAAAAATGTAAAAATAAAAATTGCTAGAATTAAATGGCCCGAATATAAAAAACGTTTTAGGTTTAATTGCCCATAATGATACTTTTTAACGATCTAGTACCCATAAAAAACATGAATTTATGTGAGTAAAAACAAAATATTAGAAGTCATAAGAATCCATATAACAGGATCAAAGCTAGAGATCGGACTTATTGGCATTCAATAAAGGTCTTGAATCAAATTTCTTTAAAATTTAATTTTTCGAAAAATTTAGAAAAAATCAAAAAGGATTTATAATGATCTTGAATCAAGATTCTTGAAAAATCTTGAGTTGAAAAATCTTGATCGAAAAAATTCAAGATCTTGATCAAGACCAGCTTTTTAAATTTTTCTCGAATTTAGAAAAATGTATGGCTAAAATTTGGTCAAAAAAAATAAATTTTCCAAAAATTAATTTTTAATCTTATTTAAGCATTTTTATGAAGAAAAAGATAAAAAAAATAATATTTTTCAAAATATTTGCTTGCTTATTTGCGATGCTTATTTTTTAAAGTTGCTTAATTTTTTTTCGACTAAATTGAATTTTCATTTAAGAATTTTCAGAAAATGATCTTGAATTTCGTCTAGAAGATCTTGAATTTAGCTTCTAGAAAATCTCGAAAAATCTTATCTCGGTTCCTATCTCTAATCAGAAGTTTTAATGTCATGGAATTGTTCCTTTCGCAGAAACCCGGCCAAATGAATTCGTGTTCCTTTGTGTTCCAAGGCAACATTTATGACAGGGAAAACACCAACTGGGCCATGAAGGCCGGATTCAACCACCGATTCTGTATGGCCTTGAACTTTGAGGAAGGGACCATCGGGTTTGGGCGCCGACGAAAACACTGATCACAGCTAAAACACAAACAAACGATGTGGTAAAGCAATGAAAAACAAAATATGCTAAAGGAGAGTTGAAATAACAAAACACAAAAATCTGAAATAAACTGATGAGATGAATTAATATACAGATGAAACAATTCAAAAAATACAAAAAATATTTAAAAAAACATAAATCATTTAGATGAGATAGAAGCTGAGAGCTCTGTCCTGTGGAAATGATTGAATCAATTCTCCTGCTATTTATGATTTTTTGTTTATTTTTTCGGTTTATCTGTAAATAAATTGTTTGACTTACCTAAACTATTATTTGGCGACCGAATGGGAATTTTTCATCAACCGGAAATCCCCGTCCCCGATTTTTGCCAAATCCCCCCCGTGCTACATCAAGCTATGAACATTGTCATCATTTTATCAGCAGATGTGCGGAAGAACATGAAAACTCTGATGTAGGAGTTAGATCAATTGCAAATAGAAATGGAAAAATGTTAAAAATTCCAAGTGAAAGGAGTGGGAGAATTCTAATCCATAGAGTCCCTGTAAAAAGAAAGCTTTAGTGAAATATAATGGCAGAAGAAAAAAAGATTCGATAAATAAAAATTACTGATGCAAAAGGTGAATATTAAATCGGACATTTTCAATGCTTATTAGGGCCATTTCAACTGGGGGCATGGTGAGTGGCCCTGTTTGCACTTCAGTTCCCGCCTATGTTTGGCCCGTCTGTTTTTAAACCACACCTGTATAGATAGTGAGAGAAAGGAGACAATTTATATTTTTGGCCATAAGCTAGCTCGGAATCGGGATTTACTTGAATTCCTCCTGAATCCCGATTATCCTGAAAATTCCGAAAGCTAATCTCTATCCCGTATCCCAAAAGCTCGTTTTCAAATTTAAATCGGGATTATCCCGAAAATCTAAGAAAATTTTTTAGATTTGAAAAAATGAACAAAAAATTCATGTCGCCTCAAAATCGCAAAAACTAGAAATTTGAAAAGTCATCCAAATAACATCATAAAATTTCACGATTTCATTAGGCAAAGGTTTCGGATCTGGATTGACCATTGCGGAATTCGATTTTCCTATCCTTTTTTATTAACATTCCAAAAAATTTATTCCGCCCAATTTTTATGGGTTGAAATTTTTGATAAATTTTAACGATTCGCTATTTTTAATCGAATTAATTAATTTCAATTCCAATTTTAAAATATTTTTAATATTTAAAAGATCATGCATGATTAGGATTCCGATTTGGCACCTGTCTTGAAAGAGGTCGAAACTAGTACCTTTAAAATGGGACAAAAGCAAAAATAGGGAGTAAAGAGCCAACAATGTTGCGTATGCTAACCAGATTTCCGGATCCGGATCAATATAACCATTCAATTTCAGGCCGCGTATACACAAAATTGTGTAATTATATTTTTAAATATAATTGCTATTACGAATTATGGAAGAGAAGAATAAAAACAATCGAATATATTTTAATAAAATATTATAGAAAACAAAGAATAAAATAATAACAGATTATTTTTTTTATTCTTTTTTTTACTAATAACCATGACATACGCCGTTTTGAATGGGTTTTTTGACCTTAATTAATTTTTGGAATATTGCTTCGGCCTATGAATACCTAATGAATCGGCTTAAACCTTTTTTACACCCTATTTAATTCAAAACAATAAAGACAATTATTCTATTCAGAATATATATTCGAGTTATTATTATTAGCCTTTAATTTTTCGAAATTCCATGAAATTCCATTTTCATAAAAATATTTTCGAAATTCCATTTTAATAAAAATATACCACAGTGAAAATTAAATCGACATTCCTAAACCCATTTAGTAATTTTGATGGATTTTATCCAAATTTAAATGAATTTAACTGGTATTTATATGCAATTTTATATCATATACGATTATTTAAAATTTATTTTCACAAATTAATAATATAAATTGTTGCGGCCAGGGTAATTACGATTAAATATGGTTTGCGTCCAAGATTTATTGCAGGAATAGAATATCCAAATTCTGACTTAGAGTAAAGAATGTTTGTAAAAAAACACAATACAATTTTTTGCCCAAAAATTCTTCCAAGATATATAGTATATATTTATTCTTGCAAGATATATCGTATAAGATAAGGCTCAGGCTTTATTTTTTCAACCACCTCCGAAAGGGGTCCGTATTTTAGAGAGAGACCTTATTTTTCAAAGGTTGTTAGGCAAAGGCAAATAGAATACAAATTAATTTTAAAAAGAAAACATCTTAAATGACCGAATTTTCAAATTCTCTTTGTCCCTAGGACGCCGATGCCGGCACCTAAATAATAGAGATAAAAGAAAAAAATTTTTTTTGATGAAGACAATTTGAAGGATTACCTAAGAAGTAAAAAAGGCTAAGGGAGCTATTATTGGTACATAAAATTGATTATAACTTTGAATTTTTTAAAATATATTCTTTAATTTGAAGATTCCCAATGAAACCTTATTTGCTCTTAGTGTCCTTTTTTTCCGAAAATTTTTGATATATCTCTACTTAATCGATCATTGCTGCAATAAACAATCTTTTCGTTATTTTCATTTTATATCCTAAATAAAATTTTAAATTATTAAGTAATTGCAATTATAGTAATAAAAAAGGTAAACTTAATATTAAAAATAGAACCTTCAACCCATAAAAGGGGCCTTATACTTAGTATAGAGAGGGGCCTTATTTTAGAGTGAGGACTTATTTTTTCAACCATCTCCGAAAGGGGAACCTTATTTTGGAATGGGTCTTTATTTTAGAGAGGGTCCTTATTTTAGAGAGAGGTCTTTTAGAGAGAATACAGCATGATAAGAAACTATTTTTTACGATTGAATGGTAAAAGAAGAACAAAAATATACTCCAAAATATTGTATAAAAAAATACATATAACGATCAATTTATTTTAGATGTTTAAATATTTGAACTCTTCTTTCATGAATTTTTTAAATAGCATATTTTTCTTCAAATTTAATATAAAATTAAATCTGCAATATTTTTATGGGTTTCAAAAAATTTAGAATTCTTGCAAAGAAATATGAACAATTATTTTTATCGAACAAATATTCCATATAAAATTAAATTCCAAAAGATTATTTTTACAAAAGGTATATTTTCATTTATCTCAATTAATGGATTTAAAAAATAAAATACAGGATTTGGAATAAAAGACAAATTCCACGAATTTAATTTAAAAAACAATTGGTATACAATATATTTTCTCCAAAACTGTGATAAAATGCTCCTCTAGATCGTCAAAAATATTACAATCGTGGAATTTTATTAAGAAAGTTCTTTCTTGAAGTTTCTAATTTATTTGAAGACCACTGGTATACAAATGCTGAGAATATTATCAGTTCCACATGTCGAGAATTAATTGATTACTTTCTTCAATTCTGCAACCCATAGAAATGTTGCGTTGTATTTCTATTAAAGCAAAGGAAATTTTTGGCTGTTTAAAATCTCATTCAGCTTCCGCAGCCCCAAATTATTTAAAAATATCCATAATGTACCTCGGCGAGGGTGGGTCGAATCAAGCGTTGCGAGCGAACTGTGGGGGGGGGGGGGGGNCGGGGTGAGTCGGCCGAAAATTTTTTGCAGAGTGGTTTATGCCATCATGATAAAATTGAGCAGGAAATAAGTAAATTATATTTTAAAAATATAAAATTTATTTTCTTCACAGATGACCTCATAAGTTTAGCAGTTTGGATGATTTTGAGAGTTCGGACTTTAAAATTTTTATACTCGATTTTATGTTTGTATAACTGATAACAAAATTATTCTATGAGTCATTTGTTTAATAATATAAACTTTTGTTACTATTAAGTTTAATTTGTTTTATATTTTATATATTGAATAAAAAAATTTCTAATGGGGAAAGTAAATAGAAATCGGGAAAACAAATTATGCTATATCCAAAAGATTATTTTTATAAAAGGTTATTTTTATAAAATTGTCGGATCAAATTTTTCCTGAAATTTTTTTAGTAAAATTTACATACAACCTAGCATTAAAAACACCATTAATGGAATAAAAATAATCTATTTTTATATTTTATATCCTTAGATATCAATAGTCCTAAGAAAACAAAGCTTATGACAGTTGCGAAATGCTCTTTCTACAGCAATTTTCTTGGAATCAAAAGTATATTATTATTTTTAAAAAAGACAGAATTCTTTACTGAACCTTTCTTATTCATTTACTTTAATTTTCCTCTTAATTGTAAAGAAAAATTGTTAAGAAAAGGGTTTCAGATTTTCATCTCTAGCAATAGCCTACACCTTAATTCGCCTACTCTGCTTTCGGCTAAAATATTATTTTCGCCTAATTTTTATTAAATACTCACATGACACATGACATTAGTAGGATTTCCACTCCGTGGTTCAACGAATTTTTTTAAAGAAAACGATTTAGCATGGTATGATAAATAAAATCTAATTAAATCTAATGTAATAAATACATTTTAAAATTAGGTTGCATTTCTTTTTACAAAAAATCAATTATTGTATTAACATTTTCAACCATTTTTAGAATCTTTTCGGCAAAGTATTGCCATGCATATTAGATTTTTACTTACTTTTACACAAAAATATTGTAAATTTCATGTTGAATTTAGGGTTACATGGGATAGGGACCGATCTGGGATTCCCTATCACCCCGGGATCAGAATCCCGGTCCCAGTCCCGATTTTCAAAAACTGGGAAATTCCGATCCCGTATTTTGCAATTTATGTCGCTCCTGGTTATTGGATGGTATTTTCTTAAATAACCCTGATCGACTCCACTGTTGATATGAAAAAGTTCCATTTATTGTCTATGTTTGTATTGGCATCGGAATGAATTAGTTATGCTTTATGCGAAAAATAAAATTATATTCATCTTTATTTCTTTCCTTCCGCTTTCTTTCCGCTTTCATGCGTTGATAAAGTGGCAAAAACCAAACTCTGTGCATTGTCTGCCAAGATTACAGTCATGAGTGGTTTAGCATTCGGGATCACGTTTGATACGAGCGGCATCACTAAAACATTCACAACTAATGATCAACAATTCCATTATTTTTGGCTAATGAATGGGTTTGAAAAAAATAAAATGAGAAGAACTTTGGTCATTGTTTCCGGTTAAAAAATCAACTTACTTGCCGGCATTGAACAAATAGGCTAATAGAACAAACAACAAGAATGGCAAAGATGGAGTACAACTTCATAGTGAAAAGTGATTGTTAATAACTGTAGCTGAAAAAATTGATCGGTTTTTCATTTTAAATACCCAGAAAAAATGTAAAAATATTAATTCGTATGACAATTAATTCGTATGATCAATTTTTTAAGTAACGGATCCAAATTTTCAATTTTATCCCGCCATTATGTTCGAATTTCGGTAAATTTTTTATACCATTCGAATCAGCATAAAATTCTGAACAATTTTGCCTTTTAAACTTTTTGTCTAACAGGTCTAAAAAAGTTATAGGCCAGACTGGCCAAATTGGCCACTTTTTAACGCCTCTATTGGCCTCTTTTTTTAACAACCCAGCACCGACTAAAGCAAGACAGTCAAAAAAAGAAAATTTTTCCGAAGCCGTGAAATTTTTGATACATTTTGGAGATTGGGGCAGAATAATAATGTGTTCACTTACATTAGAACATTAATTTTCTTATACAGGCAGTAAAAATGACAAATATAATGCAGTTCGAAATTGAGTTTTCGAAATTTAATAAAATTTCATTGCAATCTAAAGATTTCAATTTAAATTTAACACCAACACATGCAAGATTGATAAATAAAAAATGTAAATATTTGAAATTTGCCAAAAAAACGTATGAATTTTTGGAACATCTTGGTATATTTATTAATAATAATTTTAGTTCTTTTTAATGTGTAGTCCGATCATAAATCGAATGACATCGAGTGACATGATGGTGGATTTTGTACACATCAAATAACTTGGATGTCATGATCTATATTTCATCCATATTTTTTATTCACATTCCATATTCTTCCATCTTTCAGCAGTTATGGAAAAATTCTTAAGCAGAAAAAAAATTTGATCGAAAAAAATCGATCGAAGATTTTTTGGATTTTTTGATTTCGATTTTCTTTACCTAATCGAAATCGTTCAATCGACCCTGTTGTCCAGTCTATAATTTTAATTAATATGCCAATCGCACTGCAGTTTGTCAATTCTAAGCATTTAAATTGTGTAAAATACTGGAGTTTGGATCAAGGAAAAGATTCACTTTGTTAGTTTTTTTCAGAAATTCTCAAATATCAACCTAATAAATTTGATCATACAACAGACATTTTATGAAAATACAAAATAGAACAGTGTTAAAAACTTGCATAAATTATGAAATTTTTGAAGGTACTATGGTAGATGATTTATTTCTATTGTACCATAATCCTGTTTCCAGAAATGACCATAATCCTGAATGTTAAAAATATAAGGTTTAGATTTAGATTGTGATAGTTTAGGGAATATTTCATTATTTAATTCAGCACAAGCTTTTCATTGGAAAAGATGGAAATCCATCAAATTTAAACAAGGCCTTTAATATTATGGTTAAAATATTGTCATTTTTAAATAAATATATGAACTTGAATATTTATGAGCTAATATTTTCATTTAATTTTATTGAAAATTCTGAATTTTTGCAGGCTGATAGAACACATTGAGAGGGATTTTTGAGCTAAATTTCATAAAAATCCACAAGCTATAAGCCGAGTTATAAAATTCAACCTGACGTGAAATATATAAACCTGATCCATAACTATCCGTTCCCTAGTAATAATTCAAATATTTTTAATAGTGCCAAATTATATATATGTAGAAAATTGCAGTGGTTCTTTCCTCTTTAAACATTTGATATAATAATAATTAAATATTTAACAAAAAATCTTATGGGTTAAAATATATATATATATATAAGATTTTAATTTGAATAAAAAATTTTAATTATTCATTAAAATCTAATTAAAAGGAAAAAATTTAAAAAAACAAAAAAAAAATAAAAAAAAATATTATATACGATATAATAGTTTTTTTTTATTTAATTATTTATTTATCATCTAAAAATTGGTTTTGGGCATGACAAAAGTTTGTATTTTATGTTAATTATAGCGATAAATAAAAATAATATTTAAATTTAAAATAATCAATGGGTTGAAAGTATTCTTAAAATTTAATTTGAAAATAATTCTCTTGGCACTTTTGATTTGAGAAAAATTCTCTCCTGCACCGAACTTTTGATTTCCCTCCTCTAGCGTTGTGTTTTATGCATTTGATAGGATGCTTCCTGCGTGTTTAGCATCGATCCTACCATCTATGCGTTAAGTAACGCGCCATAAAAATGGCTGGAATTTTCATATCAAAGAAAATAATCGTGCTGAGTCGTTTGGTCGAAAAGTTCAAAAGTGGGCGTTTCAGCCTAAAGTGCAAAAATAACATATCATTCCCAGAAAACTTTTTTGTTAGACCCGTTAGACCAAAGTATAAAAGTCAAAGTTGTGCAGAATTTCATGCTGATTCTGATGGTATTTTTAATTTTTCGAAATTCGGCCAAAAAGTTCAAAATATCCTCTAAAAACCGTTCTTTTCGATATTTCGGAAAAATTGAAGTTTTTGGACGAATTTCGAAAAAATAAAAATACCATCAGAATCAGTATGAAATTCTACACAGCCTTTTATACTTTTGGTCTAACGGGTCTAAGAAAAAAGTTTTCTGGGATGATTATTTTATTTTTGCACTTTTCGAATAAAACGACATAGCACCGAAAATAATGAATAGAACCAACAAATAATCATGATTAAGGTTTATTAAAAATTGAACTATGAATGCCAAGTGTATGGAAGATCCGTGTGGATAAACGACCGTTTTAAAATTTAAACATTCAATATCTTTTTGCTCTAAAAGTATTTAATTTTTAAATTTCCCGCCATTGGCGTGCATTCTCTACAAAAAGGCAGAAATGGTATATATGTTGTAGCCGATATCGCATTTCAGCCGAATGCGCATTCGGCTAGCCGATA
>LDKF01000260.1:59250-85436 GCA_001026735.1 Rotylenchulus reniformis | reverse complement strand
TTCAGAATATTCAGTGCAATTTTGTAATTTGCGTCCTCAATCGCTAATGGGCTAATGAGCTCCCGAGGTTCCCCTTCTAACAACGACTTGAGATAAATCAATTTTCTCGAATTCGCCAATGCTGTATCGAAATCAACTGCGCACTGAAATTGCTCCCAGAACTGGAGCCAATTGTCCTTTGCCCCACTGAATTTTTGCAAGTGCAGATCGGGCAATTTTACACCTTTCGGTGTCTGGACGCGGAAGTCGTCGTCATCATGGCCATTGCCACCGTCAGTGCGTCTTCGTGGTCGGTTCATCTGCATGTCCTGGACCGCACGCGTCATGGCCGTGACCGCTTCCTGCGTAGCGCGTGTCTGATTTTCTACTAGGATCTGGGCCACCTCATGCTCATCCTGCTTCACGCCCTTTTCATACTCATCCAAAACAATTTTTAGTCTGACCTCTGCTTTCTTAACCTCTCTGACTTTTACTGCCAAGGCCCTAGTAGTGCGCTTAATCCCGGATGATGTTTCAAATTGGGCTATGTCCTGATCAGCCGCGACGCGTGAAGCGTCGCCCATGCGCTTAATTATCTGGCACCAGTCTTCTTTCGAATCCTTCAATTCCGCCTGAATGCGCTCTAGTTCCCTTACATCCTCCAAAAATAGCGCGAATTGGGCTTTAATCTCCAGGGAATTTGCTTTTAAATCATCAACGGTGAACCCGGGAACCTCCAATTTTAATAAATCTCCCTCCTGTAAGGCATTGAGTGCCTCCTCAATTCGCTCCTTAACAAGGGAAACCATGTCGGAGTAGTACTCGATAAAAAGGCACACAGAAGTTGTTGCGTTTTGGCCGAGGGAAAAAGTTTTTTGTGAAATTTTTGGGCAGGAATTTGGGGCCGAGAACCAATATAAACGAAAATGTAGGGCGAAAATACGGTAAAAAGGTCAAATTTTAAACAAGTTTAACACTTCAACAATTAGCTCAGAACCGACCGAGAGTCAGTAAATAATTGCAATCTATTGAATACGGAATTGTAATTTGAGAGAAAATTTTGTTTTTAATACGTTAAATATTCCTAAAATTGACCGATAGTCAATGAGAAGTTTTTGAAAATTCGCAAAAAGAATTTTTTGAAAAAGTAAACCCACAATTTCACCGGAGACACTCCCTTTGGTTCAAATGTGGGCCACCAACTGTCGAGCGGAGACACTCCCAATTGCCGCAGTCGGTCTTCAGTTGCAGGTTCGACGACGTGAGTTGTCGAACTTCAGGGTCGCCAGATGAAGAAAGTGCCCTCGGGTGCTTTCCTCAGAATCTAATTACCCACGGAACTGGTGCTGATGGTGGTGGACAAAAAGGACAAGATGTCGAATTTGTTTATTTGTAAGCCTCAAACTCAAATTGGGTAATTAAACCCGCGAACAAAATACGCGAAAAATTAAAATTAACATAAGAGCGATCAAAACTTAGTAAAGGCAAAATGTGATCAATCTATAGGCCATGAAAATAAGGGATATGATAAGGCAATTTTAGAGGCAAAAATAGGCAAATTAGGCAAAGGATTAAAATCAGATCAAATTAAGAATTTCAAGCAAAATAGAAAAATTAGCTACTAAACTAAAGAGGTAAATTTGAACACTGAATTTTCAGGAAAATCTAAGAAATACTAATAGGTTTAAATGGGTAAAAATGATGATGTGGACCCTTCCCCCTCTCCTTACTTTCATCTCCTTATTTTTAGGGGTAATTTCTAATCAGAAATTAGGGAAGTTTTGGCTTAGGAATTTTCATCCTAAGAAATGGCGAAAGGTTAGGATTTTCATCCTAGCTTAATTCATCCTTCCATAAAAACGCGACCGATAGTCGCGAGGACAGAAAGGGGAAAGGATGATGGAATGAATGATTGTTCCCCCTAGGGGGGAACATCTTCCCCCTCGCCTCGGCGGATCCGTTGGATCCGCCTCTTTGGCCGGATGGGAAGAGAGTGCAGGCCAGAGAAGCAGAGAGCTTGGCTTCTCCGGCCTACAGGAGACAAACAAAGAAGGAGAGGGGAGGAGACAAAGATGGGAAATTGGTGGAAAACATTTTTGGAGGGAAGGAAAATTTGAACCAAATTTACATATCTTGGAGGAAAATAAATAAAAATTATTTACAAAAATATTTTTATCCTTTTTTCGGGATCCGGTCATCCGGATTCTGAACACTCCCCCCGGGCTGTCGACAATGCTGAGAACCTCACCAACGTCGGTTGACTCTGTGCCCGTCGCTGCGCTCGCCTGTCCGCCTTCCTGCGCGCCAATCGTCGCGACTCGCACCGTCTGAGCGATTCGTCGTCGTGCTCTCCCGAGTGTCTGCCCGTAGACTCGTGCTCGAGGGTATACAGCTCCGAGAGAGCTGGTGAGAGCGCGTTTCGTCCACCTGTTCTGACCCGATCTAATTGGAACAAACGGAAATATGTGGTATTAAGGGCCAGAACCAAGAGCCGGGGAAGGACGAATTTTTTGACCCAGCTCAAAATGGAGAAAATGACCCAACACCGGATTACCATGGTCCACCAATCAGGCAATAAATCCCTTAGGGATATTTCGAAAGGATTTTCCCCTCTCTGAATGTTGAGGGGATGTTCACTTAGCGGTGGAAGTTCTCCACTTAATGCCCGGGAAAGTCGGAAGGACTTCAGGAGACCCAAGAGTTGAGTGCTGGTCGTGTCGTTCGTGATCGCCAAGTTCATGAAAATGTCCGGACTGAGATCTGGGAACGGGACAGTACTAATTCCTCCGTCTTCGATGATCCGGATGCGACTTTCCTCCAGCACCGCTGAACTGCCCGAAATCTGATCAACGATGTAAAAGGTCTTGTTGATCTGAATTGTTTGAGTGCCAAACACAACGCAGGGACCTTTTCTTGACTTTTCCGTTACGACCAAAGTTTTGGGGTCCAAAAATCCCGATAGGATTTCACCGCCGAGCGACACATTTAGAGGAGGTCTCTTATAGCAATTGTCGGATCCTTCAATCTGGGTAAAGTTGTAGCTGACAACCGGAATGCAAGGCCAGACTTCCAGAGTGGCTCCATCCCCAATCCAACGAGCCTGCAGAAATTCTTTTCTCAACAATTTCCGTGCAGTCAAGGTGGGATCAGCTGCCCAAGACGCCGCGCGAGTCTCGCCGCATAACAAGTTGTAAAAGATTGCTCGATGTTTTTTGGATTCAAGCGCCGATGCAACTGTTAGGACTGCCCCGAGTTGTTCCGAGTGGACGATTCCAGAGCCTGAGACACTTCTCTTCTTCCGATCCGACGTGGCAAGCCGCACCAGTGACATCATATAATCATACGAAGACCAAGAGACCGCGTAGTGCTGATCAGTGATCACCAAGTCTAATTTGCAATCTTTCACCTGCTTGGTCGACGAATGCCAGGACAAGGCCAACTGCTTATCACTTCGGATCCAAATACCATCGGCATAGCTTCCGTTGAATGTCCCAATTTCTAACCAACGGCACGCCTTTTTGGCCACATTTTTCTTTTTCCAAGTCAAAATTTCGCCACTCGTCAGTTGGCAGAACTCATCTTCATAATCACACTTTTCTCCTACTCCCCCGAGAGGGGAGGACACCATTGACGTCCACGGGTTCAAGAAGGCTGTCGTAGGGGTCAAAAAACAATTTTGAACTACCGCCTCTTTTGTCACCCAATACGATGGCTCGATCGAGGGCTCAAAATCGTATCCTGTTGATTTTGTCGGGCCCCCCTTCAACTGTCCGAACTCGCATATCCCTGTTTGCGCCATTGTCCAGCATTCGTCTTTGCTCGTTAGCAAGACTTTTGTGGTGACATTTGACCGATTCTCCCCTATGAGATTTTCCCAATATCGCACATGTTGATACACTTTTCGGCACAGATTTGCTTCGATCTGCACTAACTCCTCGTTGGGACGGAAAATGGTCAACGGGTAGGAGATTTCATTGTCCCTTTTTCCATGGCAAGCTTCGTCGACGTGCTGTCGGATTCGATAATAGCTTCGTTGCACTTCAGGATCGCAGACCATTGGCAAGGCGTGTCCCAGTCCCAAAAGCGAGAGGAGAGCAATGACCATCAAGAGAGGATAAGACACCTTGAAATTCCGAGTAGGTCCTCGCTCCGATCGGACAAACTTGAGGCCGAGAGCACTCATGTCAGGCGGACAACCCTTGTCCCACAGCGCCTCTTTTGTTTCGCTGATGGCGGACTCAATCTTCTCGACGTGGCTGTCATCAGTGATGCTCCGTGCCGTGTTCCTTTGGGGCTTCAAAGGCTCCTCGATTTCCACGTGGTTTCCAAAGGATTTATCCGCCACTGCTCCAGTTCTGGAACTAATCTTCCGTTTGGACCACTGGAAGGATTCGTAGAATTCGAAGAAACCCATGACCAGTTCTGCCGCCGTTTTATCATCCGAACATAGCTCCGAGAGAGCTAAGGCGTTCGACACAAAACTTTCATCAAAATCCTGGAGAGGAGGCAGAAGAGGAGGAATGATCCCTACTTGAAAGTAGAACACGGTCAGAAGAAACCATGACCAAGAGCTCAATCCATGCGATTGGGCACTTCCAATATCCTTCCGTGCCGCCCAACTTTTGACCACAAATGCCACAATGATGAGCCTAGGCTCGTGTCTGCAAAGCCGGTTTAGCATTTTCGCATTTGCCACTCCTGTTTCATTTCCGTAGGTGACATCAATGTGGGAGGAAGTCTCTTTCAGTTCCATCCCCAATTTCGGAAAGCCCTTCTCGACCACGAATTTGGTCCATTTGCGGAACTCAGTAGACTGCAGTTCTTTACGAATCAAATGGAGGAGCTCGATTTGGTAGGCCGGACTCATTTCGTCCTCCTTGAGCGTTTTCGGCTGGACGCACACATCCAAATCAGATGAACCCATTGCGAGAGGAGTGATCACAGAGCCAAAGTACTGAATGACCCCGTAATGTTGCAGAGTTTTGCCCAACTTCCTTCCGACACGCATTTTGTCTTCGTACTCTTCAAAAGTTTGGACATTTTTCTCATAAAACTCATACAAATCTTCATTGAACCGTTTCATTCTCGCACTCACAAACTCCTTGGGTTTTTGGCTTATCCTTAAATCCCCGAGAGGGATTACCCCTTCCTTTTCCATGGGCGATGGGTTGGATGTTACATCCCCGATAGGGATGATTTTGACCTGATTGCTTACCAATTTGTTCCGTAGGCGCATAAGACACTGGCCGAGCATGTTCGTACCCGTCCAGCTAGTCGGGTCCCTTGTGAATGTGCGATCGTTCAGAAGGTCCGGCGCCTTGCTTCCTCGCGGGGCGGCTTGTCTCCTTGTTGGTGGACCTGTCCCCCAAAACATGTCCACGCTAAGTTCCACGATATAGGCAGGGTGCGACTCTATCAACATTCTACCAAGAACTTCATTCTGGGTAAACTTCAACTCCAAACCCTCCGTCATCACTTCCACTTTCTTTTGAGCCCACTCATCGGTGGACTTCCAGTTGTTGAATTTCGGCTGGCTTCTCTCCTTGTGTTCCTGGCTGGGAGAGCTCCACGCAAGCCCATCTCACTGACGTGCTCTCGACTTGAGCGGTGAGACACTTGTCGTGCCAGAGGGACACCAATCTTCTCAGTTCTGACGTCGACCATTTCAGACCTTCCACCGTCCCCTTCATCTTTTGATTGATGAAGCTCATCTGGCACCACGACTTGACGGTTCTCTGTTTGTTTTGGCGGAAGACTTGCTCCAGACGCGCTCCCTCCTGTTGGTATACCTGCAGGCTCGTCGCTGGGCTGGCTGCGGCCATTTTTGAACAAAACCAGTTGATCTGGCTGGCAGAAATTCCGTAGTTCAAGGCCCACTGAATGCAAACTATCTGGAACAGGTGACAATTGATGATGGGTTGCCCCCGCACCGAGATGGGCAGACAGTCTGGGATGAGCTTCGCGAGGTCATCAATCTTCAAGATGACACAATCGGGATGATCTTGTCCCTGGCAAGCATTGAACAGCGCCCATGACGGGAGAAAGACCTTCCCGTTTGTACGGTTGAGAGAACATCCATCTGCGAGAAAGTTCTCATCGAAATTCTCGAGCTGAGATGCCGCCGGAGCGTTGGCACTCGTCGTCTCCTTGACATGCCCGAGAGGCATGAGGGATGAACTCTGCACCGCAACAGGTTCTTCTTGGTGTTGTCGCCCTGGCCGCTGCTGATTGGACTCCTGCCGCGATTTTTGCGGAGCTGGTTGACGGATAGGCGACTGCACTCGTGGACGCTTTGGAGAAACACGCCCGATAGGCGTGAAGCGACGAGTAGCATTGTCCCGCGCATAGGATCGATCACGACGAGGCTGATGGTATGATGACGAGTAGAAAGTGCGGCGAGGGCCACAGCGCCCGAGAGGCTCTGATCTATGATCAACGCGCCCGAGAGGCACGACCTGTCCAACACGCCCGAGAGGCGTGACCCTCTGAGAACCCTCAGTTCTCGTCTGATGCCCTCTCGCCTGCTCCTCGAGTTCGCGTTCCAACTCCTCGTTGTTTACCCATATTGTGCCGTCCTCGTCGATCTCGACCGGCTTCATTTTGCTGAACTGGTTCTCGGTCGTAGCTTTTAACTCCATGGGAAAGATCAGATTGATCGGGCGGTTAATTTCGTGATGATGTTTCCCGTCAAAAACCCGGATAATGGCTGTCCTTACAACCCCGCCCGAACCAACAGGGAGTTTTATGACTTGTCCGAGACGCCATTGAGATCTTGGGATGTTGTCATCATGAACCAGGATGACCTCTCCCACTTCGGGGAAAAAATGCCCCTTTTGTCTATATTTCTGGGCATCCCTTAGGGCCGGTAGGTAACTTTTTAACCAAAGATCCCAAAACTGATTAGCAATTCCCTTCAATTTATCATTATGATCCAAAAGATCTCTTTCAGTGGGATTTAGCCTACGACCGATTTCTTTTTTGTCCGAATCCCGATAGGAATGAGTTTTTACGAAAGGGATCAAGAAATCGATAGGTCTCAAAATGCGTTCAATATCACATTCACTAATGTAAGAGAGCGGTCTTTCATTGACAATTCTCTCTATTTCTAGTAACAGAGTTTCCAACTCTTTTTGCTTCAAAATTTTCCGGCCGAGAGCTTTGCAAAGTGGTTGTTTCAAGAGGTGGATTTGCTTTTCGTAAAACCCACGCCAAGGAGCTCGCTCCGTTATGAATATCCATTCAATGCCTTTGCCAGCCATGTGCCTTTGCACCTCATTTGCCTGAAAAACTTTTGCCCAGGCGGAATGTTCGGTCTGAAGATTCCACGGAATTCCGAGGATTTTGAATCCTTCGGCGATGGCATGATCTTCTTTTGGAATTTTCACCATCTCCTCTGGCACATTGCAGATGAACTCTCTTAGGTTCATCACCGCCTCCTTGAACACCTGAAGTTGGTCCAAGAAGACTTCATGGTACTTCTTGGCCTTTTCTGGCTCCTTTTTCAGCTTCATGAGAATGCCTTTCAGCCTGCCGTAGGCCAACCCGCAATTGTCTTCGAGCTCCTTTGCCTTTTCATTGAATGGCAGCCAGACTTCATATCGGCCTTCCTCGTTCCTTCGCATCTGAAACTCCTTATTCCACGCTTCAATCTCGGACTGGCTGGCATCGTTCATGCCGAGTGACTCCAAAGAGTAGTGTTTTTCGACGATTTTTGTTAATTCGTCAGACGACTGTATCACTTGGAGGCTAATTTCGGAAGAATCCGAGAGATTCTTATGATCGAAAATTTTGGGGTCTAACGATCCCGAGAGGATCGGATTTTTCTCACATTGTTGCAATGCGCTAGCCATGATGAAAGCACTCGAGATCTCAGCTCTCGAATGTTTGACCCGACCTCTGCCATTGATCATCGGACCAATATTGGAATCAGTGATCCAAAAACCAGAAGGTAGTTCTTCTCGATCTACAATCTCGAACAGGTGATAGTTGTCGATGCCGATCATCACATCAGGTTCCGAGAGAACATGCGGCAATCGAATATCCTTGCTACGAAGTTGATCCTCGTCCTTTGCCGACACATGACAGATTGGCGGCAACACTTTGTCCGAAACAGATGCTTCGATCAGCATGTCACCTGTTGCACACTTAACACCAAACTGTGTTCGTTCCGACTTGTACTCGCCCAGGTCGATGCCACGGAAGCCATGAAGATGGAAAGTTTCACTCCCGAGAGGAGTCAATTCCAATTCCTTCATAACTTTCTCCTTGATGCATGTTCTTTCGCCTCCGGTGTCGAAAAAGACCAAGCATCTCAAGCTTTTGCCCGGCTTCTTCGGATTGAAGATGTCCGCGTAGGCCGTCATCAACAACCTTCTTTTCCCGATGTTATTGTTGGTCGAAAAGGTGGCACCTGCTACCTCTTCATCCGCCTCATCTTGCACGGGAGTAGCTGCGCGTGGACTTTCCTGCATGTCGACCAACTCTTCCTCGACGAATTCGTCATCCTGGGCTTCTTCCTCTTCTTCTTCTCCGCTTTCGTAGTCCTCGCTTTCAATTGCCGGTGCCATCTTGACTGAGGCGGAGAATTTGGTGGGACAGAGAGCATTCACGTGCTTTCTTTCTTGACAAAAGAAGCAGGGACGAAAGGTCCTTGGACACTCCCGAGAGGAATGATTTTTGCCTAAACATCTTAGACATCTGTTGCGATCTTTCGCCCTCATCAATCTGGACTTCAAATCCGGGTACTTCCTGCATTCCGCGGTCCAATGCCCTTCGACCTCACAAAGATTACACATCTTTGTTCTTTGTACCTTGTTGCGGAAGGCCCCCGAGAATTTGGAATCCATTGGTCTTTGGCCGGAAAAATTCACCGAGAGTGAATTGGCTTCCGGTCTGCCCTTCTTTTCTATTACAGTAAACATTGTTTGTCTCGGCTCTTTGCCTGATCTTATCTCGCGTGCATTATCTCTCCCTGGTGGGAATCGAGATCGTCCGCTAAGTGAATGGGATTGTGTGTAAATTTGCTCGACTTCGGACTCTCGCTGGATTACTGTAGTCAGTGACTTCCTGAAAACTTTGACAGTCCAATCGGCGGGATTTGGGTAGCAATTCTTAGTATCGAGAACTTTTCGAAGAGTAAATCTGGAAAGTTTATTTTGAAGAGGGACCAGCAGAAGAGGGCTGTTGACATCTTGACCCATCGACTCAAGTTGTAAGCACAATCGCTCCATCTCAACAGCGAATTTTTTATCATCGGAGAAACTTTCACACGGTTTGAGCTGGGCCAACTCCATTTGCAGATTTCGAATGATGGCGTCTCTGTCGCCGTATCGCTGTTTCAGAATATTCAGTGCAATTTTGTAATTTGCGTCCTCAATCGCTAATGGGCTAATGAGCTCCCGAGGTTCCCCTTCTAACAACGACTTGAGATAAATCAATTTTCTCGAATTCGCCAATGCTGTATCGAAATCAACTGCGCACTGAAATTGCTCCCAGAACTGGAGCCAATTGTCCTTTGCCCCACTGAATTTTTGCAAGTGCAGATCGGGCAATTTTACACCTTTCGGTGTCTGGACGCGGAAGTCGTCGTCATCATGGCCATTGCCACCGTCAGTGCGTCTTCGTGGTCGGTTCATCTGCATGTCCTGGACCGCACGCGTCATGGCCGTGACCGCTTCCTGCGTAGCGCGTGTCTGATTTTCTACTAGGATCTGGGCCACCTCATGCTCATCCTGCTTCACGCCCTTTTCATACTCATCCAAAACAATTTTTAGTCTGACCTCTGCTTTCTTAACCTCTCTGACTTTTACTGCCAAGGCCCTAGTAGTGCGCTTAATCCCGGATGATGTTTCAAATTGGGCTATGTCCTGATCAGCCGCGACGCGTGAAGCGTCGCCCATGCGCTTAATTATCTGGCACCAGTCTTCTTTCGAATCCTTCAATTCCGCCTGAATGCGCTCTAGTTCCCTTACATCCTCCAAAAATAGCGCGAATTGGGCTTTAATCTCCAGGGAATTTGCTTTTAAATCATCAACGGTGAACCCGGGAACCTCCAATTTTAATAAATCTCCCTCCTGTAAGGCATTGAGTGCCTCCTCAATTCGCTCCTTAACAAGGGAAACCATGTCGGAGTAGTACTCGATAAAAAGGCACACAGAAGTTGTTGCGTTTTGGCCGAGGGAAAAAGTTTTTTGTGAAATTTTTGGGCAGGAATTTGGGGCCGAGAACCAATATAAACGAAAATGTAGGGCGAAAATACGGTAAAAAGGTCAAATTTTAAACAAGTTTAACACTTCAACAATTAGCTCAGAACCGACCGAGAGTCAGTAAATAATTGCAATCTATTGAATACGGAATTGTAATTTGAGAGAAAATTTTGTTTTTAATACGTTAAATATTCCTAAAATTGACCGATAGTCAATGAGAAGTTTTTGAAAATTCGCAAAAAGAATTTTTTGAAAAAGTAAACCCACAATTTCACCGGAGACACTCCCTTTGGTTCAAATGTGGGCCACCAACTGTCGAGCGGAGACACTCCCAATTGCCGCAGTCGGTCTTCAGTTGCAGGTTCGACGACGTGAGTTGTCGAACTTCAGGGTCGCCAGATGAAGAAAGTGCCCTCGGGTGCTTTCCTCAGAATCTAATTACCCACGGAACTGGTGCTGATGGTGGTGGACAAAAAGGACAAGATGTCGAATTTGTTTATTTGTAAGCCTCAAACTCAAATTGGGTAATTAAACCCGCGAACAAAATACGCGAAAAATTAAAATTAACATAAGAGCGATCAAAACTTAGTAAAGGCAAAATGTGATCAATCTATAGGCCATGAAAATAAGGGATATGATAAGGCAATTTTAGAGGCAAAAATAGGCAAATTAGGCAAAGGATTAAAATCAGATCAAATTAAGAATTTCAAGCAAAATAGAAAAATTAGCTACTAAACTAAAGAGGTAAATTTGAACACTGAATTTTCAGGAAAATCTAAGAAATACTAATAGGTTTAAATGGGTAAAAATGATGATGTGGACCCTTCCCCCTCTCCTTACTTTCATCTCCTTATTTTTAGGGGTAATTTCTAATCAGAAATTAGGGAAGTTTTGGCTTAGGAATTTTCATCCTAAGAAATGGCGAAAGGTTAGGATTTTCATCCTAGCTTAATTCATCCTTCCATAAAAACGCGACCGATAGTCGCGAGGACAGAAAGGGGAAAGGATGATGGAATGAATGATTGTTCCCCCTAGGGGGGAACATCTTCCCCCTCGCCTCGGCGGATCCGTTGGATCCGCCTCTTTGGCCGGATGGGAAGAGAGTACAGGCCAGAGAAGCAGAGAGCTTGGCTTCTCCGGCCTACAGGAGACAAACAAAGAAGGAGAGGGGAGGAGACAAAGATGGGAAATTGGTGGAAAACATTTTTGGAGGGAAGGAAAATTTGAACCAAATTTACATATCTTGGAGGAAAATAAATAAAAATTATTTACAAAAATATTTTTATCCTTTTTTCGGGATCCGGTCATCCGGATTCTGAACAGTTCGTGCCACGTTCTATTAACCCGAATATCCAGTCATATTCCCTGTGCAACATTCTACCCCCGTAATATTTTGCCTTTTAAAAATTTGATGGGACGGTTAAACTGTGATGGGACGGTTAAACTGTGATGGGACGGTTAATCTGCGAAAGGACGGTTAAACTGCAACTAAGCCAAATAAGATTTTCATCGGTCTGGAAATTTTAGAAAATCATTAAAATCACAAATAATCATTTAAATCGCGATTTTAACCAAAAAATCAGCTACCGATTGCAGATAATCTCGTTGCACCAGTTCCTGTTTGTCCGGGACCTGGTCCAGCTTGTTGTTCCAGTACAGCCTCACCTCCCTCGCTGGCCAGTGCATCATGTTCACCTGTCCTTCAAGCTTCAATTTCGTGAATTCGGTCCAGGCAAGTTTTGCGACTTTGCGCCAGTGACTGCACACTCTCTCCAAACGTACACGTTCATCGGGCGGAACAAAGGCGAAAATGCGCGCCTAAATTTAATGATTTTTTTAAAATATGAAAATTAAGAAAACGACAATAAAAATCCTTACCAAAGATAGTTCGGCCAAATCGTTGATAGTAGTAGTTGAAGTCGACATTGTTAACTTAAATCTTTTTTGCTGGATTGTGATAAAATCGATAATACAAACGAAAGCAGCATTTTCCTTTTCCATTTGGCTTGGAGTGAACTTTATTTTGCTATTTATATATTTTGTTATTTGAAGCCTCCATCTATGTTAAAGCCTGTATCAAAATTTTATCCCATTATTAAACTAGAAATTTAAGGTTGATTATCCAAGAATCAATGGAAATTTTTGCTGGATTCGAATGAAATTTATAGTTCCCAGCAAAAGACTATTTTGTGTCAAAAAATTAAAGCAACAATATATAAACCTGAAAATCCATTTGATAAGGTCAATTATATTAAAGATAAGGGTCTTTTTTGGATATTTTAATTTTTCTTGTACTCATTTTAAAGCTAATTTTTATTAATGGATTTCTTTTCTCTATAAAAAATTATAAAATTATAATGAATGAATCAGAAGACTCATCTCATTCCCAAGGTTTGGGGCAAAAATATGAAAATGAAAGAACAGATATGCAAAATTGTACTTTATTTGCCTCTGAATATAATCAATCCCCCATCATCATGGTGACCTTTGGACATGGATGCACATTTTAAGAATAAAAAATGAACAATTATGGGATAAGGATGCGTATAAATATTTTGATTGAAGATTTTTGAGGATGCATTAGATTTGAATTTTTTGATAAAGAATGACCTTCGGTTTGACTTTGTTTCATGTAATTACAACTGATATACCATCATTTTTATTTTTCCGATCAAAAACACGGGCTTCACGCTATTGAAAATTATAGAAATAAATTGCTAGCATAGTATGTATTCCGTCGCTAAAATTTTTTTCACAAATTACTAATATTTTCACAAATCTCGAGCAAGGTTTTACAACTATTTTAGTAGCAGAATTTTACAATTGGATAGCAAATCATTGTCAGCGTACCGACAGGGGCCGCCGGAGAAATAAAAAGAAAATATTTGAGTATTTTGGTCATTCTATAAGAAAAATTTCTAAAATAAGCTTGCTGAATTCGAATGGTATTTTTAGAATCAGCATAATTCGGCTGATTGTTTTTCGAAGCAGCATAATTTGCGCAAATAAATAAAAATTATTGTTGTTTATTCGCGCAAAATTTTTGCATTTCCTAAAATATTACTAAATTTAAAAATTATTAGGATTTATACCTTTTTTGAATCTTTGAGATACTTAAAATAAATCGAGGGAATTATTAGACAATAATAAACTTATGAATATGCTAAAAACATGTTAGGAAGTTAAAGCCCCTAAAATAACTCATCAGCTTTTTTTTTAACTTTTTTTTAGCCAATTAGTACCTATAAAATATAAATAATCGATCTCCATGGATTCTTTCGATAAATGCGGATTGAAACAGGTAAGTTTGAGGCCACATTTTTCACATATTTAAAATAATATTGAAAATTTTCAAGAAAATTTATATTCTATTTTTTAATACCAAAATTAAAGAAATTTTCATTTGAAAGTTTCTTGACATTGCTAAGCTTAGTAATTTAAAATTATATGTTTTTTTGCCATTTTTATAGCTTCAGATTAATAAAAAATAATATTTTTTTATTTCAGGTTGACAAGGAATTTTTCATATTCATCAAATACGCAAACCTTCGCTGGTCACCTACGAGAGTGCTCAACGTGAAAAGCCTGGATACGATAGCGCTTGTGAAGACAAAAATTGAGAAAAAGTTTGGAATTCCAACGGAGAAACAACAATTGGTATTTTTTTAAAGGATGGATTAGGGACTATAGACTCTATAGTCCCTAATCCATCTATAGCATAGAGTTAACAAGCTTTTTTATTGAATCTATATGGGTACTGGCGAAGTTTGTGTCCATAATAGATTTTTCTTTTGAAATTTTTTTCTCAGTCTAAAAATTTTCCCTGAGGATAATTTTTATAATAAATCTAATTTTTTATGCAGAATAATAATTGCAAAAAGCCTTAAAAGGGCTAAAATTTTTTGAAGGGAACACTATTACTTACGAGGTACTTTACGGATTTTTTATCCCCTTGTTTTTAATGTTATTCGACGCAAAATTTCTACAAAATTGTTTTGCATTTTAAAAATTTTCTCGAACAATTTCGAAAATTGTGGACACCATCTACTTAAAGAAGCCTAGAGCAAATTCTCTTCCATAACTTATTCTACATATTTATTAATTTTTTTTTTGAAATATAGGAATTAAGAGCAAAAATATGATAAAAATAGGACCACTTTAGAAGGAAAAATAAATGTTCTCTTTAGAAGAAGTCTAAAAACATATTTTTACAATAGTGTATCAATTCGAATTATCCAAATAATGATTTCGACCTAAACAGCCACATTTATGTGGCATTTGCCACATTTATGAGCATCTCGCCACATTTCTTTGAGCATTTTCCAAATAAATATACTGCCTAATTGATGCACTAAAATCTGGCCAGATCTAACCGTCTCACCGTCATTTTTTTTCTTTATTTATCAATGGATTTTATTTAAAAAAGATATTTTTGTCTTGTGGATAACGCATAATAAATTGGGTTTAAATATTTCGGGGTATACCCGATCCAGTGTTTTCCTGACCGACCTTTTTCCGGTCACCAAAATGACCTGACCTGACCGGAAGGCCTGGTCAGGTCAGGTCATTTTAAAATGACCTGACCGACCCTCCGGTCACAGGTCATGTGACCGGTCATATGACCGGTCATCTGACCTTCATTCAAAATAGAATCGGTTCAAAAAATCGCAAAAATTTCTTTGATTTCTTAAGAAAAGTAAAAAAAAATTCCTCAAATTCTTGAGAAAAATTTAAAAGTAAGCAAATTAATCCAATAATAACGTTGAAAATACTTCTTTGCCTTAATTAAATATTTTATTAAAATTTATTTAGTTATGCTGGTGGTGTGGGTCCCGACTCCCGATAGGGGCCGCCGCTAAAATTTTTTTTTGAGAATTTGGAGCCATTTCTTAAGAAAATTTCTTATTTTGCATAACTTTCACTGTATTAAGATTAAGAGGGTGTTGCGCCTCCGATAGAGGCCGGCGGAAAATTTTTTTATAAGTTGAATGAAGAATGGAAGAAAATTTAAAATGGTTTAAGGTAGTATTGATGAAAACTTTTTGAATTTTTGACTACAAATTTTTTTAATGGAAATTTCACCATTATACTTCAAAGTTTCCCTAAAAATTTCAAAGAATTTCGGCAAAAATGTAATTCTTAGGGGTGCATTTTTGGTTGTTTTGCCTCAATTTCCGGTCATATGACCAGCTGACTGACCGGGCTATCCGGTCATGACCGGATGACCTGACCGGGAGCCCCGGTCAGGTCAGGTCAGGTCATCGGTCAGGTCAGAGGTCACATTACCGGTCAGTGACCGAGGCCGGTCAGGAAAACACTGACCCGATCCCTGCAAATTTTTCCGATAGTTCCAATAAGGGCAGAAATTTTGCTCATCCTACATTTCACATAAAATTATTTCACATAAATGAAGAAAAATGTTCATTTCACATAAAAATTAGGGAAAAATAAGAGGCAGGACTGTTCAATAGGTGAGTGCTGGATGATTTTTGATTTTTAAATGCAAAATTTTTATTAACAGATTTTGCATTTAAAAATCTAAAAATCATCCAGCCCGCACCTATTGAACATGGCTTTTGGCCTAAGCCCCCCACGGCTGCCGTAGATAGCCGGGTAACGATAGAAAATCCGGGGTACTTTAGAAATTTTATGTGAAATGAATTTATGTGAAATGAAGGGGCCCCGAAATTTTAGGTCCCTTTGCTATATTCTGGTGACAACCCTGTTGCTCTATAATGAAGAGTCGCGGGAAATTTTCTTGAAATTTATGGTGAATTCTTATGAAAATTGGCAAACGAAAAAATTAAGTTTCCATCAAAATTAAAAAACATTCCACAAAAATAACCATTTTCCTTAAGAAATTTCTTTAAAATTTTGGGAAAAATTTGCCGGTGACCTATAGAGGGACAGCCGACGCCTCCTTATTAAAATGAAATTTTTAAAAATTTGCCAAAAAATGAATCAGTTTTTCAAATTATGTATGGTAATGGTTATTTTATTCCATAACCTATAAGAATTATTAGGATTGAACTTATATTTGACTTATGTCAAAAACATAAAAAAAAACAACACCATGTTGGCCAAAATTTGCCAAAAAAACACCCCTATAATCGAAACCGAAATTGTTATCCACTAGTATTGAAAATTTATAAATTACAAATCATAATCTAAGTAGAAACAATTTATTAATTTGAGAAAAAATTATAAATCAATAAAAGAAGGAAGCTCAGGGTGTGTCCAATTTCATGTCAAAAAAATATTTTAATTGTAAATCAAAAAATAAAAAGTCATTATCATTATTGATAGCAAGAAATAATATAAAATTTAAACATTGTGAATAATTTTAATAAGAACTAAATATAAAACAAAATTTTTTTCTAGATTCTCCCCACATAAATCAAAGAAAATGATTTTTGTAAATACATAACATTAGGTTTTGGAGAATCAGGTATTTTTTTGATTTTTTTCCGAAATTCTAATGCTTAATTTTTGTATCTAACAAGGAAACATTTTCTACTGTAACTCGGAATTTGCATATTCCGTTCCTGCCATTTTGTAGAGCATGCACGACAACCGCGGTAAATTTAAATAGTAAATGCCCTCAGAGTTAGGAAGCAAAGTTATTGAATTTTTAATTTTTGATTAACGGTCGTTCACCCACACGGATCATCCACACACACTGGGATGGTATCCATCGTTCAATTTGCATTAATCCTTAATCATGATTATTCGTTGGTTCATATTCATTATTTTCTTTTATATAATAATTCCCACCGTTTTTATGGCGCATTGCTTAACAGTAATTTTAGATGGTACGACCGATGCCATCCCGATTGGTGGATGATCCGTGTGGATGAACGACCGAACATTTAATATTAATTTTAGAAATTCAATAACTTTGCTTCCTAACTCTAAGGGCATTTACTATTAAAATTTACCGCGGTTGTCGTGCATGTTCTACAAAATGGCAGGAACGGAATATGCAAATTCCGAGTTACAGTAGAAAATGTTTCCTTGTAAGACATTTAAGAGGCACGAAATTCCACTAAAAAATTTGGAAAAATTTAATTCGGTAGTTGTTAAATTTTCGGAGTAAAATCGCTGAATTTTATTAAATTAGTTCAATAACTTAAGAATATTTTCATTTTTTGCCTGGGTGCATATCATATTTGGATGGATTTGACTTTTTGTCATAACGCGCAAGCACCGACAAAATGTTCTCCGTAGATGAGGAAAAGGATGCCTTTTAGGTTATTCTTATTAGTTTTGATTATTAGGTTATTTATTATTAAAAAATTTTGTTATTCTTTATTTCTATTTATCAATCTTTTTAATTATTGTTTTTATTTATTTTTTGGGCCTAAAATTTATGATTAAAATAATAAAATAATTTAGCGATTATAAATACTGAAAAATTCTTTAATATAGAAAATATGTTCATTAATAAACAAAGATTGTGCAATTTGGAAAATTGATCAGATTAATTAGTAACAAACTAAATAATAAATTAAAATACATATATGCTATAAATTTTTTCGGCAACTGATCTCGAAAATTTAAATTGGCCTTTAAGGTTAGATAGTTAGATAACTTTTAGGGTTAGATGGGGTTAGATAGTTAGATAACTTTTAGGGTTAGATGGGGTTAGATAGTTAGTTATCTTAAAAATTTTAATGCTTTTTTATGTTCCAATGGGAACTCCGTAGCCTTGGTCAAATGATTTATTTAGTGCGTGTCCAATAATGTTGTTGATGGCTAGGACCTGGATTTATATGCAAATACATATTTTTTGCAGCTTTAGAACGGTCTGAAAATACATTTTAGAACACATTTTAGCATGTTTTAAAGCAGGGCTCTCAAATGTACTTATTTCTAAGATTTGTACTTATTTTGACCCGGCGTACTTATTTTGTACTTATTTTTGGATTTTTGGAAAATTTTACTCAAAAAATGATCGAATTTATTAAGGAAAAGGTCTTATTTTCAAATTTTTTTCCGGCGGTCCCTATCGGGACCGCCGGCACTTTCTTTATTTAAATAATGATTTTCTTCAAAAAAAACTCAGAAAATGACCAATTTTCGTAAGAAATGGTCCAAATTTTTCAAAATTTTCTCCGGTGGCCCCTATCGGGACTGCCGACACCCCTCAATATAATAATTTTTCTTAAAATCTTAAAAAACTATCAATTTTCTTAGAAAAATAAGGTCTAATTTTAAAAATTTTCTCCGGCGGCCCCTATCGGGACCGCCTTCACCCCCTTTATATTTTATTTTTCTCCTAAAAGTCTAGCACTTCAGTTGCGTGGAGATACATAACAAACTTCATGGTGTTCGAAAAATGTTGGAAAAAATTCTTTCTGTTGAAAAATATCATTGATTTGAATAAAAAATTTGATTTTTCATTTGATATTGGTGAAAAATATATGTTTTTAAAAGTGTCCTTATTTTTTACCCTAAAATCTTAGATTTTGACCCTGGTGTCCTTATTTAGGGGTCTTGGGAGTTGAGAGCCCTTAGAATGGATTTCTAACTGCGTATTTTTTGTATATTTTCTTCCTTTGGTGCATATTTTGAATATTTCACATTTTCGGCATATTCCCCATAGTTTGGGCATTTTTGGGACATTTTTACGCATCTTTTCTAATTTTTGGACTTAGGGGACCGTTATAACGAGGCATAAAGTCTGGCCCGCAAATTACAGAATACCATATCTATATTTTGTTTTAAGAGAATGTAAAGAACAAAAATAAAATGAATTGAAAGAGCATTTTTGATTTACATCAATTGTAAATAGAATGATTTATTTACAATTGATTATGACGATTCTAAATAGGTTACAAACAAAAGAACCGCTAAAAATCAGCAATACACATTTTTAAGCTATTTACTAGGGTAGATCGGGATTGAGATCCCGGCCGATTTCCAAGATCGAGATTTGCCAGAGTCGATCCCGATCCCGGATCCCGATTTTTAAAATTCGGGATTGAGATCGGGATATCCCGATTGCAAATTTCAGGATCGGGATTATCCCGAAATCCTGAAATTTTTTTCGGGATTTTCAAAAAATGGCTTAAAAATGCAACATTTTTAAAAAAAAATTCAAAAATTTTCCGAAATAATATGTCATTATAATAAACTCATTCAGTATCATTTTATTATGCCATTTTAATTTATCACTTATGATACAATATCTATAGAACATTGCCGATATGATGGAAATGTAGGAGTAGAACTAAATTAAAGCATCTACATGCTTAGGTGTTAATTCAATAAATTCACCGCAATGTTCAAAAGATGCCATCGGTAGACACTCATCTCTTGTGGCTTATGCCACATCAACATCCAAATACAAATGGTTACCATAATGGTATCCACTGTAGCCAAAGAATACAGCGTCCATTTATACGGCAATTCAATTACCGATGAGTTTGATGCCAATGCGGAAATAACGAAACAGCTTTTATTTTCCATATTTTTGATAGAGTAAAACGCTTATCTAGCCAACAAATTTAATACTAATAAAAATAATTATCTCACAAATCATTAAAGTATCATAAATCTAAAATAAAGAGGCATTGAGTTTCAGAATTCCAAAATTTTACATGCAGATTAATCGAGTTAAGTTTTGAATAAAAATGAACAGTAACTAATAAGATCTGTATAAGTGAATAATTTGTCGTTACCATGGAGTAAAATTTCCTTATCCCGATAATTGTCTTATTTAAATGCACCTGTTGATATTTTTGCCAAATTAAAAAGGAATGATGCTAAGAGAATAAAAATCTTCAAAATGATTAATAGGTAAGAAATTTTATATTTTTCGAGAAGTTTATATAATCAGCGTAATACAGCCATTGAATTCCAATTTTTATTTTAGCTCCTCGATTTTATGACGCGAAAGCATGATGTGTTAAAGCATATTGTTGTCTGATTTCTTTTTTCTCTGTTTATTCACTTTTCCTATAGCAGTTTATAATAAGGAATTCGTTTCATAAAATCGAGAGTTCAAAGCAATTCAATCGGCGCCCAATTTTCATTTTACCACCAAAATTAAATTGTAGAAAAAAATTATAAATGAAAAATAATTAAAGCAAATAATAATATTTGCAGAAGTATTTCAAATTTTTTGATCTGATCAAATAGTTTGAATGGTAATTTTAGACCCTGCTGAGTCGTTTCAACCAAAAGTGCCAAAATGAAAAAATAGTCCCTAAAAAATTTTCTAGAGAAGTTAGACAAAAAGTATAAATAGCAGTTGTTCAGAATATTATGTTGATTCTGAAGGTATAAAAATTATTTCGAATTTTCAGTCAAAATTAGAAAATTTTTCAGTTTTATTGAAAATTAATGTCTTTCCTAAAAATTTCGACATTTTAACCGAAAATTCGAAATAATTTTTATACCCTCAGTATCAGAATAAAATCCTGAACAACTTTGCTTTTTATACTTTTTGTCTAACTTCTATAACGAAATTTTTTTTGGGGAATACTTTTTCATTTTTGCACTTTAGGCTGAAATGACATAGTACCGTATTTTCTTCTTTATTTTTTCCTAACCTCATCTAATGTATCATCTTAAAATTTTACATTTGAACAGTGTTGATTGATTCCACCTTCCACGTTTATTGATTTTCTGGATTGTTAAAACAAAATATGGAATGCTCATTAAAAAATTTGGACACAAACTATCTGATCGACCAATTAAAAATTCCAGATTTTTAAAATGTAAAAGTTTTAAGTTCGAGCAAAAGGTCGGACATTTCCAAAATTTAGCACAAAAATGTGCATATTCATTCGAAGATGATTCTTTAAAAACTTTGGTTTAATCTATTTGACCTGTTGAAAAAATAATAATCTTAGGGATTATTATTTATTTCTTCAGAGATCGTATGGGAAGATTGTATGGGCCATTGTAAATGTTTTTCATTTTCGTATTCAATGATTTATTATTGGTCCCATGCAAAGTTTTTTTGGTTTTGGATGTATTTTATAATAGATATTAAGGGATATTTAGAAAATTTTATGAGTTATTTTAACATCCACATTTGGACCTTTATAACGTCCTACCTATTTTGCAGTTATCATTTTGTCATCGTAGATATTATAGGTAAATTTTTGCTGGTTATAGAAACAAGATTTAGAAATTTAAATTGGCCAAAAAATTTAAAATTTCATTTTTGATCAAAATATCTGCAAAATTAAAAAATCTATACTTTTAAGTTTTAACAACCGAAAAAATTTCTCACTTTTTTAATTACTATTAAATAGATTGCAACACTGCATAGATTTTGTTGCGGTCCGAACAATTTTTTATCGATTTAAAAATTTATCCAGATTAATTTGGAATCTAACAATAAGTACCTATTATCTTCAACAAGCTTATGCCAGCTACATGTTTATTTTGATGTCGAGAGCAGATGATGATGAGAGCGAGGGAGGGGGGCTTTGTGTTACATGTTAAACAATGACATAACATTTTCGTGATTCCACATCCAAGTCCATGCCTTTCTTAACCGTACGACATAGTTCACTTCCAGGGGGCATAACCAGCAGGGGGTAGGGAAATTCACTCTCCCCCGAAATCCCAAGACCAAAAAAATCAACAGACCCTGTTAAAATTTTTAGGGATTTTTTTGAAAAAAATGAGAAAAAATGATAATTTCCTTTAAAAATTGTCAAAAATTTCTCCGACAGCCTCTATCGGAGCCGCCGGTCTGGTTATGCCCCTGACCACTTTCCTTTAACATTAGATCTTTTTTTGTTATTGCGAATCGTTTTACGCTCAATGTGCTAAAAAAAATTTTAAAATTACTATCAAAGTTCACATTTGTTTCACAATATTTTTAAAATTCGCAATGACAAACAATTGTGAATTTTTATAAATCTATAAATGTAAGTCGTATCTTTGAGGTCGACAATTCCAAAATTTGGCACATAATAGTGCAATGAAAAGTCCAAGTACCTTACTTATGTCAGACCTATAAAAGGCAAAGAAGCGGTGAATCATTCGCTTTCTGTACTAAAAAGTAACTGGGAAATCAGACAGAGTGTGTCTAATTTGATGAAAATAGATCATTTTAATTGCTAAATCATAATTTTTAAATTACTTTCAAACTTCACATTTGTTTTCCCGTGTTTTGAATGTCATTTATTTTGTGAGCTCGTTCATTACTTGAATTTTTATGCTCATTACATTTTTATTTGTAATTTATAATACACCTGGGTATTGATCAAAAATTGTCAAATTTTTAAAGCAATATGTTAAAGTTCGAAAAACTTTCTTCAGTCGCACATGTGTAGCAGCCGGCAACGCTTAATCATGGTTTTCCAAAATTATTCATCAACGAAAACTAACAAAAAACTCCTATGCATTTTTAGGCATCTATTAAATTAGTTTTTGATTTCATTTTCTAATTTTTGTTTGATTTTGCCTGATTCTGCTTTTGATGACTAAATTGGACAAATTATATATTACATTAATATAAATTAAAGTGTGTTATAAATATTAGCGTTTGGATGGATATTTGGGACTCACAAGTCAGACTAAGATTCCATTGAATACCAGCAATCGATTTTATTATTAATTTATTAAAAGCAAAAATATCGATTCCGATACCAAAAACCCGATGCCGATACTCGATACTGATACCAAAAAACCCGATATTTTCCGATCTCGATACCGATCATGGACGGCAAATTTCAAAAAAATGTGGCCATTAATCACACGTGTAAATGCCTCGCGTAAATTCAAATGGGTAAAACGGACAACCTTTTGTTATTTCGTTGAATAAATGAATGAAATAATGTTTTTTGATAAAATGAGGTGATTTTACGGAACAATTGGAATTTACAATTATTATTTATGTTGGGCAATGGAAATTGAGAAAAGATTTGACCGGGAAATATGCAAAAAAATCGAAAAAATTATTAATTGGGGAAAATGATCTGGGAAACTGTTAAATGGAAATAAGCCAGGGTTCCGATTGAAAAATTTTCAAAATCAGAACATCCAGCTCAAAAAATCAGATTTTATGGTCAAAAATCAGAACATTTTGTAAAATGCTTTAAAATCAATTATAAACCAATTAATTCGTGTAATATTGTTTCAAATATATCGCATTTTTCACCACCCATAGTCAATTCCAACAATTTGGGAGATGAATTGAGTAATTCATATACGATGCAGGGGAGATTCCAGAATTTTGGGATGAGGGAGTGAACTGGAGAAATTTTTCCGAAGGGGGAGTGTTTCGGCGGCCCGTCAGGGCCGCCGAAGAAAATTTTACGCTTTTAGACAATTTTCCTATGAAAACTGATCAATTTTTTGCCTTTTATGGAGAAATTTCATGGTATTATTTTCCTTAGGAAAATTCTTATTTTTAAAATATTCTTTGTAAAAATTTACTGGCTAGTGTCGGCGGTCCCGACAGGGGCCGCCGGAGAAAATTTTGAAAAATTAGTCCTTTTTCTTAAGAAAATTGGGTAATTTTTTAAATAAAATNGCGTCGGTGGTCGGCCACGGCGAAGGAGTTGGGCGAGTTGATCATCGAGTTCGTTGTTGCGCTGCGTCAGATGCACATTGTGTTGTTGCAGGGCCTGGATGCCTATGTTGCATTGGCGGAGCTCGAATCGCAATCGGTCGATCTCTAAAAATTTGCAAAATTGTATTTTGTTTGATTTGGATTTTTTATTTTAATTCCCTACCTCGTTGCTGCTCTTCAGTCCGGCGTTGTTGATGCTCTATCCGCTGCTGGGCCCGCTGGAGTTCCTCTGTTGCTGCTGTATGCGCATGTTGGAGCTGTTGCTTATCTAAAAATCAGTTTTTTTTTATTTTTAATGTTTTTTAATTAAATTAAGGCCATAAAAACCTAATGATTTTCGACTCACTTTTCACCATCCCTGCTTCCCTGGCATTTCTCATCCTCTCCTGCTTGTTCTGCTTCTTATCCCATCGTTTTTCGACCCCCTTCCTGCTGTTTTTGCTATGCTTCCATTTATTAACCATTATTGAAAAGCTAAAAATTAAATCACTATTATCTCATTTTAAACACTATATTCAGAAATTCTAATTTTACAGAAATAAATTTCAGGCTATGAAAAGAAAAAATTATTAGCGGTTTTTGATTTTTATTAGTTTAAGCTGAGTTAGGCTGAGTCGAATTCTGACCGAATTTTTCCATTATAAAATTTGGGCGTGACAAATCGTCTTCAAAAAGTTCTGGCATTCTGTTTATTCGGATTAATGGCCACTTTTTCAGTAAATTTTTAATCCATGCGATATTATCGAGCAGCCCTATTGTACATAAGGTCCTTAACTGTAGTTAAGTAAACCAAAAGAAAAAAAATAAGGTCCCTGTTCTTTGGAAGTTTATTGTCATCGTTATTACCATGTTGATTCAAAACTTTTGTAGTTTTTTGACGGCCCACATTCGACTGTTAGAAAATGTAAAAATTTGCCAAAAAAGAAAAATCTGCCAAAAAGGACTGCCATTCTGCCAAAAAAATTCTCGAAAAATCTACTAATAAATAATATCAATACACAAAATCGACTATCATTATCTCACAATACGACAGGGCTCCCAGATGTTTTGATTTGTAAGAAAAGTTCTGATTCATAGGGTCCAACTCTGACAAAATTATATTCTGATTTGTCAGATTTTTTTCTGATTTCCAACTTTTGTCTTTATTTCTTTTTGTTTTTCGATTTTTTAATTGAAATTCCATTGAAAAGTGAACAATTTTTCTTAAAAAAGGATTGATTTTCCAGGCGGGCTTTTACATACGGTATCATATAGAATAAACTGAATAACAAAGTATTTAAATAATGAGAAGACTTAAACCTTAAAAAATGATTTGTGTTAAAAATGATATTATTTTATTTCTATGTATTTTTTTTAATTTTTTATTTTCTATCTCCAATGTAAAACCTATCGCAGTATTGTAACCATACGAGCAGCATGATTAGGAGATTATTTCACCTTTTTAAAATCTTTTTTAATTATTGTTGTATAATTTTTAACAATTATTATTATCAAATTTATTTTCGTCTGAATACATTTGTGCTTTTTCAATGTTTTAATAAATAAAACAACTAAATGATTTAATTAACAATTTTCTATAAGTTACAACTCTCATGTCAGCAGAAATCGCAAACTGCATGTTACAAAATATTCATTTGGGAAAAGAAAACTGATCTTTTTCGTGGTGAGTCGTTTCTTAAAAATCGGCCAAAATCCGATGTTAAGCTGCGGTTAAATGCTGCGATCATCGCAGCGATACATCGCAGATCGCTGCGACCATATCGCAGCTGTGGTTACAATGCTGCTATCAATCCACTCATTTTTGCTGCGACGGTCGCAGCGGTTGGTTCGGCAGAACCAAGCCAAAAATGGTCGCTGCAAATCGCAGCATTGTAACCATCGCTGCGTTGCGATTATCGCAAGATCGGGCTAAATGCAGGGGGACTTAATACAGGAAATACGGTAGCCTTTTAAAATGACTCGAATTTGATAAAGATGTGATTTTAAAATTTTGATAAAAAATCAATGATACGGTTTCTACACCCTTCAAAAATCAAAAAATTCAAGAAATAGTTATTTAAAAACATTTTTTTGACCCAAAAAGGGATTTTCTCCCTAAGCATAAAAAATGCTGTTAAAAATTTGATAGAAATATTTTATTATTTTTTACTTTAACATTTGGTAATGTGTTCTTCGTGCTAATTTAAATTATATTAATTTTAGAATATAAAAACAATTTCAAACCTAAGTTTTATACAGGTTATAATTGTCTCGTCTTATCTGCTCAAACATCTCCACTGCTCCTTAGGACAATTTTTATGATCTTCAGTGGGGTTTTGTAGGCCATTGAGCGTTCGAAAGAAAGTTCGAAACCCATGGGGTAACCATCCATGAATGGCATAATGATCCGGATTTTAAAATTATGGTTTGGTTGGAAGTAGGGTAGCGCACGGGGGTCCCCGTCCTCGATCGGGGGGGGGGGG
>LDKF01000260.1:27344-52967 GCA_001026735.1 Rotylenchulus reniformis | reverse complement strand
AGCAATAAAAGATCTAAAAGCAAAAAAAAAAAGAAGGAAGGAAGGACGGACGGACGGACGGTTCAATTGATGAGTGCTGTATGGAAATTAATCAAACTGATCGACGTGTTAAAATTAAAATTTAGAAATATTTGTCCGCCATAGAGGATGCATGAGCTTTTGAATGCATTTCCTCTGAACCAGTTTTTATAAGAATATGAAAATAATAATAATATATAATTCTGGAACCTAAAAATCCTGATAGGGGCCGTCGGAGAAAAATTTTAAAAATTAAACACTTTTTTCTATTTTCTAAGGAAAAATGATCATTTTTTGGAAGTTAAGTACGAATTTTCAGAGCAAAATTGAAGTTACCGTATTCTCTCTAAAATAAGCCCCCTCTCTAAAATAAGCCCACTCTCTAAAATAAGCCACCTCTTCCTTGAAAAAGCTAATCATGAAAAATTTCGGAGCATAAGTATCTAAATCTTAGTTATAATAGTGAAATAAACTCTATAATTAGTAGAGAACCTTAAGGCATGTCCAATAAAAGTATTAATTTATTCAAAAATAATGTGACTTATATTTATTGGACACACTATGATGGTGAAGATGGAAAACGGTTTTTTTGAGTCCCGGACTCAGTCATTTTTAATTTTGATTTTTATTTGATTTTTATTCCCAATTTGGTATTAGCAAAAACCAAAATCGCAATTCATATAGTAATATGTACTATGGTTCAAAAACCATTCCTGTGCTGTCTATTCTATACGAGCAGATACATAACTGTAAAATTTTCAGATGGTCAAGCTTTTGGAAAAAACAAGAAGAAAACACTCTATAAACTTATAAAGAAGTACAAACTGATAAAGAAGTAATAAATTATGAAAATTTATAGACTGACAATGAGTCCCAGGACTCAAAAAGGTTCCCAAGAAGGTTCGCCTTCTTATTAGCGCCTAAGGTTGCCCATCCTTACAACATAAAGGATAAAGCCTACATTTGTCACATATAATTATTTGTGATGAATCTTTGGAATTATAAAGAAGATTTTATTCCAGAATGTGCCTTTGAAATTTTGTTTAAAAATTGTTGTTGTTTTTTCACTTTTTTTAATTTTTCAAAAAATTAATTATGTAAAATTTAACAGCTCACTAGGGGGTTCGAAATAAATAAGCCCCCACTCCAAAATAAGCCCCTCCTTTGAGGGTATTCGAAAAAAATAACCCGGGGGCTTATTTTAGAGAGAATACGGTAATTATTTTTATGAGTTGTAGGTAGTGTATAAAAGGTGTTTTCAATAAAACCGCCATATGGTGCGTTAAAAACCGGTCAAATGTTATAGTATAAAACCCATTCTATTCATAGTTTACATCAATGAACTTTCTACATTAGTACTCTAATATCAGGTTGTGATTCTTTCTTAGTAATTAATTTTGATTTTTATTATACCGATTTATTTATATATAAATTATCAAATATTTATCCATTTAATATCGCAGCAATTTATTTGAATTAAAAATCTATCTTTAAAGTTATTATGATTAAATCCTTAATAAAATAAATGTAGCAGTAGAAATGCTTCTTCAAAAAATTTAAAAAATAACTAAAATAATCTAATATAATTGAAGATTTTTAAACAATATTATTATTTTTTATTATTCATTTCAAATTAAAAAATGGTATATTATATATTAAAAGGCAACAAATGTTCAAAAAAAGCAAATAAAATTTTCGGTCTAAATATTTCAATTATAAATTTTAAATTAGGAAAAATTAGGAGATTTGATAAAATAATAAAAGATTTTTATCAATTGCCTTACATAAAAATAGAAGTTATATTGAATTCTTCGCAAAAATAAATTGAATCAATTTGGGAAGCTCTGTTATATTTCTGTAAACAAGCATAAAAATAGAAAATAGTTGTGCATTATTTAGTAATAATGACATCGAGGGCAATTTTTCTTGTAAATCTCATCCACCGCGCCGTGAACATATTCTCGGCACTCCGAGCAACAAATCCCTACGGCAACACCGAACTTTATTATCGAATCAGTTATGGAGCGCGATCCAGTTTTACTTAGCTTCGATTTACTTACAAAAATAAAGTTACTTAAACTAATCTAAATTTTTTAATTAAATTATTTGGATTCGTAAATTTTGCATAAAATAAAATGATTGATATGACAAATTTAAATCCATAAATTTTTAAAACTTTCATAATTCATTATATTAAAAAATATACCTTTATTTTGACTGATTATAATTTATAATTTATTTTTTCCTCTCTATAAATTCGTTTCCAAAAAATCTAAAATTTTCGGTTTTTATTGCATTTTTGTGAAGAATTTCTTTAAAAATGAGCCAAAATGGAGAGAAAATAGGGAAAAAATGGCGAAATAGGCGCCTAAAATAGGCTCAAAAAGCCAAAATAGGCATCAACATAGGCATTTAAAATAACCAAATTTTTACATAAAATATGCTCAAAATTTACTAAAACATGTAAAAAACGAATATTTTAGAAAAAACACAAATTTTAACGAAACCCAATAAAAACCATTCATTTTGTTGATTTTCACTAATCATTTTTGAAAATTTTCATAAAAATGCTGAAAGTTGAAAAACATAGGCATGGAATGGCTAAAAATTCACCAAATAGTCTTACAAAGTCTACAAACCGCAAAATCCTCCTGTTTATCAAAATATTTCTAAATATATTATGATAATCATTAATTTTTAACGGAATGTCTCTATCAAATATAGGATGGAAGGGAAAAGGGGCGAACAAAAAAATATGGGTAGAGAACATAATAAAAGTGGTGAGAGAACAAAAAAGGAGAAGAAAAAAGGTTAGAATACAAAAGGTAATTTGGCTTAATGTTGAGATATATTCAAACGAAGATTGGAACTGTCCGATTTCTTAAGAATATAATAATAATATTTTTCAAAAAAATTCGGGATCCCGGTCGTGATTGAAATTCTGGATTTCGGGATTCGGGATCCCGGCTTCGGGATCGGGATTGGCCATTTCGGGATTTCAATCCCGCCTCCCGATCCCGAAACATCGGGATCCCGGCCGGGATCCCGATCCCGCTGCACCCTTATTACTACCACCTATGAATTGTAGCGCATATGCATATTTTCCTATTTTTACATTGATTTTATTGAAAATTTTTATTTTAAAATTAAAAGACTTTTCTGATTAATATGGACCTAAACTAGGGTGGCGGAATTCCCCGCGGGGACGGGTCACCGCGGGGACGGGGACTGGCGACCCTCGCGGGGACGGGGACGGGGACGGGGACAGATTTTGGCGGGGTCCCCGCGGGGTCCCCGCGGGGACAAGAATTTTTTCTAAGTCTTTTAATTATTGAAAAAAAAATTCGAGAAAATTTTTTCCTTCAATGAAAATTCATTTTAATTCAATTAAAAAATTTTTAAATTATTTTCAAGCCATTTTTCAACTTTTTGATAAATACTAGACCTATAAAAATTTTATCAAGAAATCTTCTCCCTATAAAAAATTTATAAAATTCTCAAAAAAATTTCCAAAAATCAAAAATTTAACTTTTTGAAAAAAATTTTAAAAATTAAAATTTTTTAAAATTTTCGAAAAAATTATCAACAATCGGAGGCCTATAATAACTTAGGATTTTTTTTTAATTTCAAGGACTAATTTGAAAAAATGAAATAATTTCTTATTTAAGATAGGGATACGGCATACGGGACACTTTGACGCCGACCGGTTTGGCGCAAGTGTCAATAAATTGGTTATCCTTTACCAATTAGAACGACCTTTTGGATTTAGGATAGCCTATATGTTAATACAATTTGGCCAAGATTTGTAGATTGAACAAAAAATATGGCTACTGGTGTCAAAATATCCATCGAAATGGCTACTTTGACGCCTGTGGGCCACCGGAAAANGGCCGATTTCCCCATTCTTAGGGGGTGCATTTTGTCCCCGTGTCCCCGCGGGGACAAGGCCGCGGGGACGGGGACTGGCGACCCTCGCGGGGACGGGGACGGGGTCCCCGCGGGGACCCCGCGGGGAACGGGGACCCCGTCGCCACCCTAACCTAAACCAACAACTGGAGGAATCGAGGGACCTTATGTTTCCAAGGTGTCGTCGGCGAGCAAAATTTTTTTTTTACCTTTTACGCATTTTTCATGGAAAAAATGATTAAATTTTGCTTAAAATTGCCTTAGTTGGTGCCGACTCCCGATAGGGGCCGCCGGAGAAAATTTTGATATCTCTGTTTGATATTTGCTGGCGGTATTTGATATTTGTTGGCGTTATTCTTGTGTTTCTAATAATAAGCTCTTTTTGCAATATTAATTATTTATTTGTTTAAAATTTCATATGGGATGCAAATTTCATTTTGAAAAATAGTGTGCAATTTCCCCCTCTTCCCTCGCCAAAAATGTTTTTGTGTTCTGATTTTTTAGACAAAGTTAGGATTATTATCATTGAACATTTTATTGAACAGGCAATAATTAAAGGCTTATTAAAAACAAAGAAAAAGTCTTGCATCTATTGGAATTTAAAATATGATTTTCAGATTCTAATTAGGTTTCTACTTCCATTTGAAATATTTTTTCTTTTTTTATGTTAGATAAAAGATTAAGCGGATTTCCTTATTCCTTATTGTAATAAATAATGAAAGCAACTTTGCTATAGGGGTGTAAAAATTGTTGACCATTAATATTTATTTTTTTTCCGTTTAAATTCTTGTTAATTAACATTTTACCTGAAGATTTTCAAAAATAATTTTTTATAAAAATAATTTTATTTATCTCTTATTGTTTTTAATTACATATTTTTTAATAAATCTTTTTTGGTTAATACACAAGTTTGTCAGTGGTCGATGTTTTTTCTTTATTAAGCAGAGCCTATTTTGAGAAATAAGCGTATTAACCATTAATTTTATGGGTTGCTTTCTCAACGCGCTTTGCCGCCGGCCTCAATAGAGAATTGGCTAACATAGTCTGATCTAAATATTTTGAAGCCGGAGGAAAATAAATGAGAATTATCCTATGTTTTTTGAAAGTAGAATTATATCAAAACACAAAAGGTCAAAAAATCGTTTTTAGGCGAAGAAATTTTTTGTAAAAGATAGGTATGAAATGATTAAAAATTTCAAAAATAGCTACAATATGGAGAAAATACAAAGGAACTACGAAATGCCTAAAATTTACAAAATTTACCAAATGTCTACAAATTTTTAAAATGCAAAAAATATGACGGAAGTGCCAAAATAGACAAAAAAATTTAGGCTTTTTTGGCTAAAAATGGCAAAATAGGCACAAAATATGCTTGAAATTGCCAAAATAGGCATAAAATAGGCAAGTAGGCAAATAGGCACGAAAAAGGCAAAATAAGCAGAAATTGGCAAATTAAAAGTCACTCTAGAAGCTTCAAATCAAGTGGAAAATGTGTTTTTCGTAGTTATTTCGACGTTCTGATGTCAGGAAAAAAATAGGCATTTGCCTAACTATCCTCACCTTAGTAATCTCCAATATAATGGTAACTTTTGGCTGAGGTTGAAAAATACAGTGGTAATCTCTAATATAATGGTAGTCTCCAATATAATGGTAATAACCAGCGTTCCCGTTGATCCAACTTTTCCGGAAATAATCTGTTTTGATCCGAACACTAGGGATAAGATCAAATCAATCACGCTGAATCGTGATCTGGATCAGATATGATCATAACTAATCACCAAAAAATTATCCAACATGAAATATCTAACTTGAAAATAAGACAATTCCAATTTAATTTGGCTATATATTGTTTGGCCGCCAGAGCGAGATCAATTTGCATCTTTTTTTGGTGCCGAGAGAGCGATCATACGTATCGAACTCCGTGAGTCCGTTGTTATATAGTTGCAGTTCAAATATGCTATTCGTGGCAATATGCACGCTCATCTCAAAGTTTTTACAAAATGATCTCGCTCTGGCGACTAGATCTCGCATAGATCTAGTTTTTTTTCTAATCTATTAACACATGCTATTTGCGGGTTTTACACGCCATTTTGCGCATTCTACATGAAATGGGTTTTTCGAAACTAAAAATCAGCAGAATGACAGAAGTATGCCAAAATAAGAAATGCAAATGAATTTGTTGATCCATATCATTAGAATTTTGAATCATCTAATTTAAAATAAATTATATTTCAGAGGCGTGGGTTGAAAAATATAGTGGTAATCTCTAATAGAATGGTAATCTCCAACATAATGGTAACTTTTGGGCGAGGTTGAAAAATATAATGGTATACCATTATATTAGAATAAATAAGGTAATATATCATAAAAATTGAATATAAGTTAAAATGTACTTTAACTAAAAGTAAGTTTTTAAATGAAAAATACAGTCATATCATTTCTTCGCTTTTATCTAAAATTTAATCATTAGAATTCGATTTAACAGTTCTAATACCAGAAAGAAGTTGCAACTCATAAATGTTTTTAAAAACTATAATTAATTATCACTTAAATTAGCGAAATTGTGAAAAAGAACCTTCCGGATGCTGACACAAGAAAAAATAATTCGAAATAAATAAATAAATACCTATTCGATTAGGTAAATAAATACCTAAATTCAGACTTTTGTGAGGTATTGGGGAAGAGGGTGGAAATCTGAAATTTTTCTAAAATGATCTATCATTTATCGAATGAATAGACGTATGTTATGCCCATATTATGGTTAAAATATTTTTATTTTCAAAACCATTCATCCATTCTTGTGCTCAAGCGATTTTCGACCTTAACTCTATTCGTTCAAAGACTTTTGTCCATGACTGTATTATGATTATTTTTAATCTTAAAGTAACTATAGTATTCCAAATAAATAATATTCCCTTTCTCTTACTCTATTTTATAAAAGATTACTGTAAATAAACAGGGAATTCTCTTCGAAAAATTTTTATAAAAAGAAATTAAACACTTAGGGGTGTATGTCAAAGCCGAAGACCAACCGTCTGGACGGTTTTCGATTTACCGGTTTTTGGGATCCCGGCTTTCGGTTTTTGGCCAAAAAATCCGGTATTTAAACGTTCTTATCCAATCCTAATAATTAGTATGGTATATCATTGCGATTCGCTGACTTCCTTTTCACTATTTTTTGTTAGCTAAATTTTAGAGCCTTTTGTACGGGTCACATCCTGCGATTTTTTAAATTTAATTCCCTGTATATTTTTTGCCTCACTTTTTTGGAAATTCTCGATGGGTTGAATTGTTACCTCATATTTTTTGAGAATTACTTCCGTGTTAGGTTATTTATTATAAGATCAAATTTTATGACTAAAAAAGAAGTGGACGACGAAATCAGAGATTAATATTTGCTCACTTCATCGACATTCCATTTTAGAAGTGTATTTATGATCAGAACCTATTAAAGGAGTATATTTTCGAATATCTCTATAATAATTAAAAATTAATTTGATACTGGAAAAATGGCATTTGACCAAAAAAATGCGATTTCTTAACCAAATTTCACCATTGATCGTTGAATGAGCATTTTATCTATTCGTTCATTGATGTAAATTTTTGTCCCTAAAAAAGAGCCAAATTGTTTATTTTCAACTTAAATTTGTTCCCTCGATGGTGCACCATGTTTTTAGCAATAAACATTATCTCAAAGATAATCCATTAAAAATCCTCAAACATTATGGGTTGCAAAAAAACATAATAACTATGAGTTCTTGCATAAGATCTACAGGGTGCGGAAAAAGTTCGGAATGATTTTTTAAAAAGGCTAACTTTTTGCAAAATAAATTTAAACAATTGATTTTTTCGACCAAACAAAATCAAAAGGATGTAAGCTAGCTGAAAAGCACAACAAAAGTCCGAAATTTCTTCCCTTATTCAAAATTAAGGGGAGAGAACCAACTTGGGTCAGGATCCACTTTGGTCGGGCCTATTTTTCCAAAAAATGTTGTCTAATTTGGTTTATCGACTTTTAAGCCTCTTTTTTTGCTGATATTATAAATAGCATATTTTGCTATAATAATTATCAAAAAAAGTAATTTCTTTCAATTGATACTAAAAAAAGTTTTTGGGCCAACCATTTCGGGGGCAAAAATCGATTTGCCCAAATTGTCCAATATGTTGAAATTTCTTTTTCATATTTTGATGGTTTTTAACTCTTTTCAGGATTATTTATTAATTTTAAGTTGATATTACAACTTATTTTCAATCTATGATAATTTTTACATACCAAAAATGAAGGTAAGAAAAAATCTTAAAATGGTTTTGGTTCATGAAACGCTTGGTCGCGCACCCTTCTTCAGTGATTGTGGCCCAGGCCCGTTTCAAATCAGCTTTCAATGAATCAATTGTTGTGAATTTGGTGCGTGAGTGTCTCTGCTACAATAATTATTAGGATGATTAATTTATTTGGTTGAGATTTGAAAAGTTGTTAGGCCACACATTTTTGCCTCAAAATCCTGGAAACAACTTTTTCACAGGGTACAATTGTTGTTTTCTTTCCAAGTACCGCTGTACTGGTCTATATTTCCACTCAAGTTATGATTTTTGTTTAGTTTACATCCTATTGATTATGTTTGGTCGAAAAATCAATTGTTTAAATATATTTTTGCAAAAATTTAGCCTTTATAAAAAACATTCCGAACTTTTTCCGCACCCTGTATATGAAGATTTAGAACCAAATACGCACAATATATTTTTATACATTGGTTAAAAAGACGATTTAATTTTTTTAATGTATAAAAAATGAATTAGAAAAAAGTGAACATTTCTTTGATTTATTCTGCCCAATAGGATGCAAAAAAAGGTTTTAAAACTTTTTCCAAACGACCCATAAAATCAGTCCCAGAAATAATAATTATTGATTTTCCAAAAAGAACATTATCTGTAAGGAACTAAGGCCTTCATAAATGTATCCTTATTTGGCGACTTGAGATGAAAGGAAAAATCGAACCATTAAAAAATTTTGATTGTAATTATTTTGATGAATTTGATTGTAATTTGATTAATTAGTAAAAAAAATTCACATCGTAACAAGATGCGGGATTTTTGGCGCACCTGTAGTTTAAATGTATTCAACCCATAAAAATTCATCTTTTTTTTTAATAATTTGACATTTGTAAATTCGGCATGTACATTGGAATCAGTATATTGTTAATATTTTTAAATCAATTTAAGCTATTTTTATAGGTTATAAAAAATAAAAGTTTTTCGGTGCAAGCTATCTAAAATCCAAGTAAAAAAATACAAATCTTCGAATGATAAAACATTTCAAAGTACCTACAATATAGTCTTTTTATTATTTCACGGCAACCTCAAATAAATAATATGATCAAGATAAGGTTTTGAATACTGGTCACTAAAACATCAATCACCAAAAATGTAAATGGATGAGAATTTGATTTTATTAACTGTGCCGCAAGATTTTTGCTCTTTTGTCAGAAGGCATTCCAATCAGGGATGTGCCAAACTCGGGCTTCGCTAAATATAAAATACGGTTTTAGGGGATAAAACCGTATTTTCCCAAATACGGTTTTAGGGGATATTTCGAGCTTTTTGGCCGAATTTCGAAAAACAAAATATACCATTCGAATCTGTGTAAAATTCTGCACAACTTTGCCTTTTATACTTTTTGTCTAAGAGGTCTAACAAAAAAGTTTTAGTACAGACTGGCCGCATTGGGCCTTTTTTTAACGCCCATATTGGGCCTTTTTTTAATGACCTAGCACCGTCTGTACCATTTTGGCTTTGCGCAAGTCCAAAATTATGAAACAAAGACAAGGTTGGTAATTCCTTAGAATATTTCCAAAATTTTTCATGACCCATATTTCAGTTAACATCTTCAAGTCCCTGTCCATGATTCTCCTTCGGTGAAGTTCTCTCGGTGAAGTTGTGTTGTTTTAATTTTCCATAAATTAAACGTATTTTACAATTTTGGCTTAAATTATTGAATCCATCAATTTTTTAGGCCGATTTAGGCCTAGTTTATGATTCACAAAATTTTTTAACCCCATTTTATAAACTATACATATAAATAATACCCGTACTTCGTACGCGTACTCGTACCTCCCACCCTCTTTGGATTCCTGTACCTCGTACTAGCTAGTGCAGAGTTTAAATTTCCACTTCCAAAATCAAAGTTTTACATATTAAAAAAACAACCCATGAAATATTATAAGCTGGGAATTTCTAAAGTAGAGGATAAGGAGGGCATGAGAGATTTAGGTTTATATTTCACTTCAGACTTAAAAATAGAACTTTCACCTGAACATAACAACAAATAAAGCTTTTGGTGTTATTTTTTCATTTTTAGGTGACTTAAAACAAATAACCCAACAACTCTTCTTCATTTTTTAAAACCTATGTCCAATCAATTTTGGATTTTGGATCACCCGTTTTTAATCACTTTTTGAAAAAAGATAACATGCAAATCGAAAAAAAACAATCAAAAAACATTTCTCAGAATAATATATAAATAAGGGTTCAAACCCAATTGATGAAATTCCTAGTTATGAAGAACTTTTAGCTCACTGCAAGATGGATTCACTCCAAATTCTCATATTAAAAACTGATTTTATTCTCTTTCATAAAATTTTACACGGTTACAAAAATACCTTACTCTTCAAAAGAACTATCAGAAGAAATGATGAATACCAAATTTTCCCACTTTTAACAACCAATCAAATAAGACATAATTCATTTTTTCTTCCTAACAATATCAGAAAATCTACCTCCAATTTTGTTCTTCGTTAAGCTTCTAGACTCGATCAATCTATCACCATACCTCACCAGGCCTACACCGGATCTTGATCTGACATTTGTTTATCGCATTGTTTATTTTATTTATTTTTATTATTTGCTTTGTTTTGTTCGTGCATTTTTTGGACATGCCCAATAATTGTTGTAAAAGATAAATTTAAAAAAAATCAATCAAAAAATGAATTCATGAATGATGATAAATTTAATCGCTTCGAAAATTCGAAGACTAAAAAGTCCAATAGATTTTACAATAAAACCCCCTATTTTTACAGTGAAATTTTACAATAAAACATCTTAAGCAAGTTTGTATTTCTGAATTTTTTGAGGATATAATTATTTTTCCCATCAGTTCTGATTTTTATCAGATTTGGAAGGTCCAAATCTGACAAAATAAAAATGTTCTGATTTTAATTTTTTTCATTTTCGCAAAAAATGAGCAATTTGCCAAACATGAAAGTTCACAAAATCTCAAAAATTTCTCCCGCGGCCCCTATCGGGATAGCCGTACCATCTAATAAGCCTATTTCCTAAGCAAAAATCAAATTTTACAACCCATATGTTTCTTCTCATTTTAATAAATTATAAGAATACATTCCATATGAACTATAACTTATAGGAATTTGAACTTAATTAAGTGCCGATGGCGGGAAACACAATAACAAAATCTTTTCAAAAGTGAAACCTTTTTAGCCAAAAATATATTTGGACTTTAATTTGGAAGTTTCTCCCTTTAACACAAAATCTGATTCTTGGTTGTGCATGAAAATTTTAATTTTACTGTATATGTGAAGAATGAATTTGTGGAATAAAAGATTTTTTTATTAATTATAATTAGGGTTGGCACTTTTAGGGAATTTCCCTAAGCCAAAATAGGGACCTATTAGGGAGCAAAAAAAGGCCAAAATAGGGACAAAATAGGGAGAAAGGTAGCGAAAATAGGGAAAAATAGGCAAAAATTAAGCAAAAATAGGGGAATTTTTTTCTCCAAAATATGACCTAAAATTCAAAAATTTCGTTTAAAAAGGATATTAAGCCTTTTTAAAACCAATTTAATCATATTTGAGATGTTTTCATTATAAAAATTGAAGATTCACAAAAAATATTTAAAAAAATTCGAAATTTTATCAAAAAAAATTGCGAAAAAAATTTGAAAAAGACTAAAAATTATCCCAAAATTTTGGGAAAAACTAAAAATTTTCCAAAAAATTTTCGGGAAAAACTAAATTTTTTTTCCAAAAAATCTAAAAATTTTCGGTATATTTATTGCATTTTTGTGAAGAATTTCTTAAAAAATAAGCCAAAATAGGGAGAAAATAGGGAAAAAATGGCGAAATAGGGAAAAATTTAGCCGCGCTTATAGAAATAGGGAAAATAGGGAAAAAAAANCAAATGCCAGCGAGGGAGGGATGAGCTGCTGGCTATGAGTGATACCAAACGCCTAAAAGGACAAAACGACTAAATAATGACTAAAATAACAAAATATAAATAATTAAAAATAACGTAAATTAATTAAAAATCGATAAAAAGGTAAAAAAACAGTAAAAAAATTATAAAACTTGTTTTCGTTTTTCTGTAGCTTGAATTTCAAAAAATTCTTTGAAAAAATTTGATTTCCGAAATCCAGGTAATTTTTCGAACTTTCTTCAGCTAACCCTGAAAACAAAGCTCTATTGATAAAAATTCGATCGCGAATGAATTTTTTCATCAGGAATTTGAAAATCCTGAAATTATTTCCTCGAAAAATATGTTAGAATAATAAATATTATTTTAATTATAAATTTACTGAACGCTATTGATCCAGATCCATAAAATATATTATATTTTAAAACCTTCAAAATGTCTAGCCTGCATTTTGGACAAAAAATTTAATATTTACCGATAGCATTGAGAATATCAGATTTTTAAAATTTCTGAAGTTAAAAAATTTATAAATTCTTGAGGGCTCCAGATATAGAAAAATGAGCTTGTAAAATGTTGAATTCTTATGAAATTTTTCATTTTTTTGGTCTTTCTTTTTACCAATTTTATTATATTTTTATCTATAGAGCTTTGTTTTCAGGGTTAGCTGAAGAAAGTTCGAAAAATTACCTGGATTTCGGAAATCAAATTTTTTTCAAAGAATTTTTTGAAATTCAAGCTACAGAAAAACGAAAACAAGTTTTATAATTTTTTGCTGTTTTTTTACCTTTTTATCGATTTTTATTTAATTTACTTTATTTTTTTTATTTATATTTTGTTATTTTAGTCATTATTTAGTCGTTTTGTCCTTTTAGGCGTTTGGTATCATTCATAGCCAGCAGCTCATCCCTCCCTCGCTGGCATTTGCACTTTTTTCTAACGACCCAGCACGCCCTTATTCATTTATACATACTATATTTTTTTCGGACCATTCGCATATTTTTTCGATATTCATTTGATCCAATATTCGAATATTTTTTACGTATTTTCTGCCCCTGCTGGATTGATAGGTGCGTGACACATGAATTTTTAGAAATTTTTTTTACATTTAGAGACCCTTTGTAATACTAGAGGGGTAGAAAATAAATTCCCCGTACATTAAGTACCCTTGAGTTCTTAACAAAATTTCAATTTTATTATAATCAATTGAATCAATGTTATTGTAATCTTTTAATTCTAGATATCCCCGCGCTAGTCGGAACTAAAAAAATGCAAGAGCTTGGCCGAAATTTTTTTTGTTAGACTTATAGACATTCAGAATTTTATGCTGACTTGAATGGTTTATTTTGTTTTTCGAAATTCGGCCAAGAAGTTCGAAATTTTCCCGAAATACCGAAAAAACGGTTTTTAGGGGATAATTCGGAATGTATAAAAATACCAGTCGAATCAATAAAATTCTGAATAATTTTGACTTTTATACTTTTTGTCTAACAAGTCTAACAAAAGTTTTCGGCCAAGCTCTTGCATTTTTTTAGTTACGACTAGCACCTTTTGAGCACTTCCGTTTTTGAGCTAACGCACAAGCACCAAAATACTATATTACTCTACCTACAATTAGCCCCCCGCCCCTCCTCCCTTCATTGAATAGACCGCCCCTCTGGAAGAGGTTGAAAATGACCCCCCCGTGAGTCTAAAATAGTTGATTCATGATCTTCAATTTTATTCATTTCACAGAATCAAAGAATCGAGAGCGCGGAACAAATATTTATGACGGGTCATTGTTGGCACTGAAAAAATCAAAGGGCCAAGTTCAGGCTAGTCTTAGCAGGTTGTTTACCATCAATATACTTAACTATGTTTTATTTAAATATTATTTTAATGAAATCTGGTTTAGGGCCCTTTTTTGTTTTAAATGCAGACAGATGGTTGCATATTTCTCGAGATTATAGGAGCATAATCAAAATTAGAATCACCACAAAGTGCCGTAAATTGATTTTTTTAAAGGAAGAAATAATAAATTATTTCACAATCATAATTTAATTTTTATGCTTTAGAAGTAACATGAATTCGGCTAATTTTTGCATTTTACGCCTTTAACACATTAAAAAAAGTATAAACAAGTACAATTGGCCCGAAAAGTACAATTATAAAAAAATAATTTGCGAGTTTTGCGTAAAAAATCTAATGATACGACCCTCCCACTGCAGTGTGGTTGAAAAATTAGATCCGCTTTCCAATCCGCGGAAATCATAATAAATTTTAAATATTTCTAAAAGTCATAAATTTCAATATATTAAGCAAACAATGAAATCTTCTCTATTAAAAGATTTTCTAGACAACCGATTTAGGTGTCCCCTCCCCGAATAAAAATTTTGTGATATCGGTAATTATCAAAAAAATTTCGGGCAAATTCATTTATTCAACTTCATTAATATAAGATTTCAATAAATATATTTTTTTCTATTATTTCTGGTAAGTTAATAAAAAAATTCTATGGATTGCTATGATTTATTCAATATCTTACTCCATGCTGACCACAATATAAACATTAAAAATGGACAAGTTTATTGCTTGTAAGACAAAAAGTATAAAAGGCAAAATTAAGCATTAATAAAAAAATTGTAAAAGCATTCCATTCTCATATCAGAGCCTTTGCGAAATGGCTGATTGACGATCTGAACACGACAACGATGTTGGACCAGTTGAACAGATACACTAATGTAGTTTTGGACGAAGTTTTCATTCAAACATTGGCGGCCAACGAGTTCATGCAGGCCCCAGGGGGATTCACCCGCCATTGTTATAATAAAACGTTGGCTCCGGGGCTTACAAGGCGGAACAGGACGGTCTGTGGCGGGCCGGTCTGTGGCGGCCAGTCTNTGGCGAAAGGCGAAAAATGTCATGTCAATCAAAAAGTGCCGAAGGCAATTAAGGCAAGGCGAAAAATCTCAGCAATCAAAAAGGATGCCGAAGGCAATTAAAAGCAAAATCATTCATAGATCATATATAAGACATAATTTTCGACCATTTGTTCATTTAAACAATACATTCATTCCCATTCCATAATAATAATTATTTTTTAATTTATTTAATTTTTCTAGAAAACAATGACGACTGTATTAACAAAATTCAATAAGGAAAAGAAAACGCATGATGGATTTTCCTATGTTAAAGACAACAAATCCAGCTCCGATGCTCAAAAATTGTTTTGGTGCTGTGATCGCCGTGGCCTCGGATGCAAAGGTGGGTTAAAAATAATTCAAATTTTTATTAAAAAAATTATTTTAAAGATATTTGTTTAGGAAGGATTTGGACTTCGGCAGACGAAAACCGAACTTTTCTCCGGCTTGTTACGCCGCACACATGCTCACAAGTTGGCGACGCTGTCCGGGTTTCAGTCCAGAAAGCCGTCACAAATGTCAACAGGGTTGCTTCAAAGCAACCCTACAGGGTTGCTTCTTTCACCTCCATCAAAATCTCAAAAAACATTTGTCATCAGCTAATCTTCTCACTCGCTATAATAATGATCCGCAATTTTGTCTCCACTCAAAAATGATCATCTCTCTAGCATTTGTTCCCATTCCATATGTTGTACAAGCACTAAATATTCTAGAAGAACATCTTCCCATAGAATTGGAACCCATTATTTCCTGGTTCACAAACAATTATGTTGGTCGCTTACGGGCGAATGGTACTAGATCTCCCCCTATGTTCCCTCATACTATTTGGAATGTTTATGATCGCACCATTAATCATCATGATCGTCTGTGGCTTACCTTTGTTTGCCTTTTACCAATTTTGATGATGGATTTTGCCTTCGGCACTTTTTGATTGACATGACATTTATCGCCTTTCGCCACAGAACGGCCGGCCACAGACCGGCCCCGCCACAGACTGGCCCGCCACAGACCGGCCGCCACAGACCGGCCGCCACAGACTGGCCCGCCACAGAACGGGGTGTACCGTTACAAGGTTTTAAAACTTATTAATGTCGTTGTATACAGTATTCTCTTTAATACAAAACCTAGGCCTTAATATTTTTCAACCATCTCCGAAGGTGGCTTTATAGTTGAGAGTGGCCTTATAAAAGAGAGAGAATTTATATTTTTTAACCTTCCCACTCAGGGGGAATTTTAAAAGTATTTTGAGAAATTATTGTGGAATGTACATATAAAAAAACGAAAATAAGGAAAAATATTTTCACTAGTCTATTAATGTTTTATGTCCAATTTTTTCGTGAAATTTTTAACAATTTTTCATTACAAAATCCATAGTGGAAAGCAGAAATTTCTGCGTTAAATGCTACAAAAATATGGATTAGAATTGAAAATCCGAAGTAATCTAGGTTTACTGAAGGATTTCATCCAAATTTCGGTTGTGGTCAAGTGGATTATATTAGTATAGCTGAAGGAAGTGCACAAATCCTCTCTTAAAAATTATTTTCATTTTTATATGGTCAATAATGATTCTAAAAAAACATTTTTATGAATTTACCTATTAGGAAAGAATTTCGAAAAACTTTAATTTTTCTTGACTGTTTTGAAAATATTTCTTTTAAAAAGTAATATCTAGAAGGTTTGTTTTATTTAACCAGGTTTGCTTAACCCGAAAATGATGGTAAGGCCCTTGGATTAGTGTTCAATTGTTGAATTTTAGCCTAAAAATGGTACCAAAATAACCTCCCTTGTTTAATTTAAGATTTTCAATCTGGAATACTCATGGAAATGAAATTTTCGCCGAAAGATGTCGAAGTAAGGAGCCGCGGCACCACATGTGCATTTTTGGCCTGGAGGATTTGGAACCCAACTTTCTGCACAACCCATTCATGTTCATCAACAAAGTGCAGCCGAAATTTGACGCGGATGTGATACAATGTTGGCATGAGGAAATCAGGAAGCGGACTAACAACCACAACTGGAAGAAGTATCTGCCCCGGGCCGAATTATACAGGGAACTGCCTCAGGTATCTAAATGGATCATAAAACATTAAATAAAAATATAAAACCATTAAAACAAATTCAATAAAATTAGCTCAGTTGGTAGAGCAGCCGAGATCTAATCGGAAGACGCTGGGATCATCGCCCAGCCGCCCCTTGTCTTTTTCCTCGGGAAAAGGTGTCTCTAGAGAGCAAAGCGAACGATCTCTTGGCAAGGGCCCAGCAGCGTTACTAAATAGTATAGGACGGTGCTATGTCGAAAGAAAAAAAGTGCAATTAAAAACTAACGATACTATAAGAGGGAAGTTTGACTGGTTACTACTAAATGACTAAAGGGACGGAACGACTAAATAGTGACAAATAACAAAAAAATAAATAAATAAATATTATTTAAAATGGAAATTAATTAAAAATAAATAAAAATACATATTAGAAAAAATATAAAATATTTTATGGAGAATCCAATTATTGATAGAAAATTTTTCTAACCTGTTACTTTAATAAATAAAAATTAAAAATTTGAAATTTTAAAATTTATAAATAAATAAATTTATTTTAGGCCTGTTCACTTTTTTTTTGAAATTTTGATATGATTAATTATAATTACACAAGCCGGAGATCATCGGAAATGGATTTTCAAAAAATCTGAAAAACCTACATGCCTTAGATCCCAAGCCCTTAAATCCCAATAATTTTTAACTTTTCTAGGCAAAATTTTTAATAGGCTATTACATCCAATAAAATTTTTACAATTTTTTGGCTTTTTTACAATTTTTTGGCTTTTTCGGATTTCATGAAATTTTTGAAAATTAAAAGCCATGAATAAGCTTATTGATCTATCACTATCATTCGATTACTATTTAATTTTTAATTCGTTTTTCTCCTAAGAAGATTCCCTGGCTCAGCTGAAGAATTTTCTATAAAATTATAAATTTCGGAACCCTTAAGTGCCTATTTAAAAAAAATCCGAAATAGCCTTTTAAAAATTTTGCCTAGAAAAGTTAAAAATTATTGTTTAAGGGCTTTGGATCTAGATATCATAATATAACTTATGAATACCGTAAAACCCTTATTATAACCCCCGGGGGTTTTCTATCAATAATTGGATTCTCCATAAAATATTTTATATTTTTTCTAATATGTATTTTTATTTATTTTTAATTAATTTCCATTTTAAATAATATTTATTTATTTATTTTTTGTTATTTGTCACTATTTAGTCGTTCCGTCCCTTTAGTCATTTAGTAGTAGCCAGTCAAACTTCCCTCTTATAGTATCGTTAGTTTTTAATTGCACTTTTTTTCTTTCGACCCAGCACGGTATAGGCCTAAGGAATGGAAAAGAAGTCAGAGAAAACGAGAGATAAGTGCCCGCCCCCCCCCATTAATAATTCTAGTATCGATAATACATCAACAATTCTGATTCTTCCAGATTATGATTCATCATCAAAAGGTACTTGTGTAGTTGGTACCCTTTTTACCCCCTCCCAAGGCAAAATTTTTTGGTTAAATTTCCCGTAAAATCATCTAAAAATTGCTTCCCTAGGGTAATTTTTGATAATGAAGCACGTCTATTTTGATATTGCATCATCTGACGTCACTTTTTGACGTTGGCGTCAAAAATATTTTTACTAAATTTATAAAAATAAAAAAATTTTTAACGTCAGCATCATAAAGTGTCGTCAGATGGCAAAGAACGTCAAAATGGACGTCAGAACCGGAATCTGCGTCAAAAATTACCCTATGGAAAAAATACAAAAAATTTTGACGTCAACCTCAAAAAGTTATATCAAAATAGACGTCAAATTCGGATTCAGAAATTACCCAGGGGAATTTGTTTTCAGGAGATTAAAAAATTTCTAAATTTTTGGGATTGTGAGGGGATTGTGCGCGTAAAAAGGATACCTAAACTACACAAGTGCCCATCAAAAACTAGCCCTAGACTGCTGTTTTCATATCATGCATTTTTGAAATTTTGTCATGACGTGGTCTCACGTGAAAATCGTTTAGCTCAAATCTGACGTTAGAATCGGATATGTTTTTATCTTAAGGTCCGCTTCAATGAAATTGTCAAACGTGATGGACATGTGAACATGGAGCATTTCAATTGTACTTATAAATATTTGGAAGAAGTCAAATACGGTCAGCAATGGTTTTTTGCAAGCGATTTGCAAGCGTTGTATCAATTTTGAACTATCGATTATAATTAACTGATCAGTGATCGAATTTTTCGATATTTCATATAAAATTTGATGAAATAAATCTTATATACGAATAGAAAGTTGAAAATTTCAGCTATTTTCCAGTTTATTATAAGTCTGGTTAAGATTTATTGGGTTTCTAATTTATTTTCAAGCGTATAGGTAAATCGAGAAGTCAAAAAGTTCGGATTGGTTATTATTATATACAATGAATGGGGCCCAGAATCCTATTATGACACCTAATTTTGTACATAATTTTTTTACAGTGGGCCATTCGAATATGTAGGTTTGATTTTAGGTAATTTTTGGTTCTTTTTTTGAGAACAAAATGAGTTCAGTTCCTTTGAATGTGTTATGCTCCACAAAAGCAGGATTCGCAAGTGGTGGCTCACCATCGACACTATCTTTTTCTATTCAAAATTTTCAACAGCCTTGTTTTCCCCGGTGCTCCGACTTTTGCGCGCCATTCATTTTATCTCGGTTTAAAACGCAAACTATAAAACGATTTTGATGCTAAAAAATAAAACAAAAAATAAGCTACCAAATGAGCCTAAGCTCATTTGTATAATTCCACTCTGAAAAAAGATATGGACAAATTAGGTGGTTTTGAGCAAATTCACAGTTTTTTGGCCATTTTTTGGATTTTAATCCAGAAACTATATTTCTTAGGTATACTAGGTTCTTTTTATATTTTTTCTGGAAAAAGGTTTTATTTTTTCAAACTTCCTTAAAGGGGTTTTATTTTTTCACAGTTAATTTTCATTTTCCAAAGGTTTATTTTTTAAAATATTCTTCTTCCATTTGATGAAATTTTTATGAAAATAAAATATTTTTTAATTTGTTGATGGTGAAACCAGCTGTCAGTGAATCGCCCATGGTGAAACCACGACGGTGAAATCAGGTGCATTGGTCGATAATATAAATGGATATCCAAAAATTTTGAATATTTATTTATCCGACTAATTTTTTCTTAATATTTTTATGAATGGGATAAATTCCACTCCATATAAAATTGCACAAAATTATATGTTAAAGTTTTATTATCATACATATAAGCAATAAATATCGACGGAATAAGTTGAAAAAAGACTGGGGAAAACATTTAATGCAGGGCTTCCAATTCCCAAACGCCGAAAAAAGATAGTCGGACTAAAAATTTAAAATTTTGGGGTCAAAATTGAAAAATTGCAACTGCAAACAAAAATTTTCCAGACTTATTAGACCAAAATATAAAAATCAAAGTTGTTCAAAATTTTATTCTGATTCGAATGGCCTTTTAGTTTTTCGAATTTGCCAGATAAATTTAGACTTTTGTCGAAAATATCCGTATTTTTTCGTACAAAGTCGAAATTTTCGACGCAATTCGAAAAACTAAAAAACCTTCGAATCAGAATAAAATTCTACACAATTTCCCCTTCATTTTCGTCCGCCACTTGCACATTTTTACTAATGACCCAGCACGATAAAAGACATCATATGAAAAAATAGATTCAAGAGGGGGGGGGGGAGGATCATCAAAGGAACATCAAGAGAGGGGAATCATCATCTTATCCTTAAACCTCAAAAACCAAATTATCTAACTCATAAATGAGAGCACAAAATTAACTTTAAAATCCACGAAATCCAAAATACTCCGTTACTTCCCATCAGATTCCCTTCCATTCCTTTGCATTGTAGAGAATGAATGGCCTTCCACTGCTGTCCCTAGTCACTTTCGTGCGCGAATCCACTGTGACAGTATTGACGAGATCCCCGATCTTGGTGTCACGTTGCTGCTTGGCTTCATTGTCGATAACCGCCGCATAAATGCGAGGTGTGGAGAACTTCAATTGGCGCATCAGACCATTTGTACCTTCTGATTTAGGAAAGTCAAAAATTAATTCAATTTTTACCTATTTTTAAAAAAGCCCAATGGTTATTCAACAATGGTTATTCATTGAACATTTTGCTAAATTTCTATTTGACTAATGTTTCACATTGTCCCTTCATTCTACTAATGTAAAAAATATTTTTAGTTTAATGAAGAATAATTACATAATTTCGTTATTTAAATTGGGCTGGAAGTTAAAAACCAACGAGTCAAAAACACCAACAAATGGAAAATGATCAAAACACCACCAAGTGGGAAAACATTCAAAATGCAACTAATTAAAATGCCAACAGTTAAAATTAAAATACTACCAAATAGAAAAATGTTCAGAATACCACCAAAATTGATTAAAAAAAAACGCCAAAAATCGAATTGTCTCTTATGTACAGATTTTAGATACGGGTCTTTTAAACGCGTGGGTCAAATCTAAAAAATCACACAGGCCTCGGATTTTTTGAAAAAAATTTTCATAAAAATCTATGATTTTATTGCATAGGTATTTGATTTTTCATCCTATATTTTGATTTGATAATTTTAGATTAAATTTTATTATTTCTGTACCAAATTAAATATGAGATAAAAAATCAAATGACAAAACCATAGATTTGTTGTGAAATAACACTGTTTTGACCTGTATAATCATTATACCAAGTTTCTTGTAGATTTCCTTTTTTTGATAGGGTTTATTTAAACAGAAAATGCACCTATTTTTATTTGTACCTTTTGCATTTGAGCAATCACAGCGTATGGCCCATTGACGAACCTGAACCAATCTGCTACCATTCTCCCATTTCGTTCCGTCATCATCAGAAAATTGGATCTAAAAAAACAATTTTTAAAATAATTATTTAATTTGTCTAAACAATAATTATAATAATACTAAATATTCTTGGTATTGATATATTTGTTGCTATTTTGTTTTGGCTAAAAACATCCCCGCTTTTTTCATATTTTCACGGCTATTATCCAGCGATAGTATACCTACAATTAAATTTTATTTGCGCCTAACCTGCAGTTGACCATCTAGCTGCCTTTTTATTTCCTAGGTAATAGTTATTAATCACTTTGTTTAAATTTTAAGCGTAAAAATTCGTAAAAATTCAAAAAATTGACAGTGTTCTATCTTCTGATAACAAGCTCATCTCTCTATGTTGCATTTGAACCAAATGACAATCGTGGGGCGGATGTGGAAATCTGTGCATTTAATTTGTGTTGATCTGTTTTTTCTGATCTGTGCACTCCTTTCTGTGCTCTTTAATCTCATATTAATTAATTAATTATATATTTTATGAAAGTTGCATTTTTTGTTTTAGAGTAGAAAATGCAAAAATAACAAAAAATTACATTGACTTTGTGCTCTTCAGACTGCTCGACACTGAGCTTAGGGGGTCCGATGAAACATCCATCAATAGGGAATAAACATTTGGAACTGAATTTGCAGCTGCGTCTATAAGGTTGAAGTTGGTTCACTAATCGTGGACGCTCCGCAAGAGAGAAACCATATTTATACTGTAATGGGAAATAGGGTAGGAACTGGATAAAGGATTTTTATCTTACATTTAGAGTAGGGTGATACCGGAACTTGTTCAGAACTTCCGGTCACCCGGAACCAAAGTTTCGGTTCCGATTCCGGTTTGGAAACCCCGAAATTACCCGGTTAGGAAAACAATCACCCCTAAGGATGGCATTTTTGGAGTTTTTAAATAAATTTTTGTGAAATTTGGGAAATTTTTAGTTTTTCGCAATTTTGAAAATTTACAAAAATTTCATTAATTTCAAAAGAAGCCTATTTTCTTAAATAGACCAATAATAAATTTTTTCAAGATAAATTTTAAATTTATGCTCCTGCCACCATCCAAAATTGGAAAAATTCTCCTTGGCCTAGGATTGATTTCTCAAAAATTTCTTAGGCATGGGTTGTTTTTCTGCAGAAAGAGATTTTATCATTTTGAAATGCTCTTCATGATTGCAATGAATTGTGAAAATTGTCATACCTATTATTTATTATGCAAATATACGATTATATTACATACTGATAACAAATTTCGCTAATTTAGGGGACAAGATCCGACCTTTGCTCCAAGCTGTTGCTCTCTTGTCAGATTTTTCCCCGGCAACTCATAACCAAATTTCACATGTTCAATAGTGGCATCGATGTTTTCGCCGTTGTTGATCTCTCCAGGGCCGAACTTTTTGATTAAAATTGAGTCCCATTTGTAACAACAATAATCCAAAAAGCTCAAATCCTGTGAAATGAATGAGGCGATTAGCATAGTCCACAATTAAACTAAAAATTTGCTTATTCAATTTATATCCATTTATAAAATTCAATATTTTTACAAAGGAATTTTAAAAAATATATCCAAAACTTAAATATAGCAATCTTTTAGGCATTTTTCAATTTTTATTTGAATCGTTTAAAATTTAAAAAATTAGATTTTTCGCTTCCAAAAGGCAGAAATATTTAACAAAAAATACATAAGAACATAAAAAAGTTTTTTTGGTTCCTAATCTTTATATCTTTTTCATAAAAATCATTGTACTTTTTAATTAATGGAAGGAGAAGAAAAGGTGAAAAGGTGCGGAGACTAGGCGAAATAGTATAGGAAAAAAGCTAGGGAATTTTTTCCGGGAAAATTCTCTCGTTTTCGGGGGAAAAACTACCCATCCTTCCTGAATACCATTTTCCCTCGAAAATGGAAGGAAATTTCCTGGGGGAAGTTTCCCTGGGAAATTTCCTTACTTTTTGAATACAGGCTCTGCTGCTGGAGGGGGGTTGAAAATATAACCCCTTCCCCCTCTGGGGATCTGATACAGTTTTTACAGAGTTTCGTGTGTAGTTTACCTTGCTATAGTTTGCCCAAATCGAAACGTTCTCGTTCCTGTCTCCTTTTGCCCGCGCCGCACTCACAAAGACCATTTTACCACATTCATGAACCAGTACTTCGGCGCCAAGATCGGCTTCCTCTTCTTCAATATGTTCGTTCACCGAAATGTCCACATAATCATAATCCGTTTCCTCTTTCAGATCACGCAAAGAACTTTTTTCCAGTTTTTGCATGACAAATTTGGAATTCTTATGCTCTTCTGGGTACTTTCGGGATGCCAAATTGACTGATTCCTACAATAAAAATTATTTTTAAAATTGTATTTAGTTTAGAATTGAACGAGTTCTGAAATTTGCGCCCTATCCTATAACTCGTTTAAAAAGAGATAATTTCGAAATGAAAGGTCATTAATGTCAGAAATGCCATAAGATGTGCCAATTAGGTGCTGGGTCGTTAAAAAAGTGGCCAATGTGGCCAGTTTGGCCGAAAACTTTTCTTAGACTTGTTAGACTAAAAGTATAAAAGTCTTTTGTTAGACTTTTTAGACTAAAAGTATTCAGCCAAAAAGTTCGAACTTTTCCCGAAATACCGAAAAATACGGTTTTAGGGGATATTTCGAAATTTTTGGCCGAATTTCAAAAAAATAAAAAACTAGAAGATAGAGCATAAAACAGTGGACATTTTGTGTATGGCTTGATCCTACAATGGCTGATGATCTATCGGCTGTTGAATCTATCGGCTTTTCTGCCAACGACTCGATCGATAAGAACCTCCGCATGAGTCTTTTTGATTTTTCCGCGAGAAGAGGGCTTCGAACGAGTCAGAGTCGGTTGGACTCCGTGTTCAGATTGTAACTTTCTCTTTCGCTATAAATTAAATCTAGAAAATTGTATCTTGTACCGAATACCTCGCGTATACGCTGGTCCTTTCTAGATGATGTTCCTTTCTCGTCTAATTGCAGCATACACTGATAAACTGCAATTAAAGGAGAAGCAAATCGGTCAAATCAGAACGGGAAAATGGAGAATGATTGCTCCTACACTGAACCTAATTTCTTTGACCTCCACCCACATTAGCGAAAACCAATCGCCGATAGGTTCATTGTTGTTCTCAAGATATTTTTCTTGCAAGGCTGTTCGGTTCCCAAATCAATAAAGACTGAAGTCAATTAGTTTATTGATGGGGTCGAAGCAAATACAATTAATTGTAATAATAGAGGGGACCTAAAATGGGAAGACAATTAATATTATTCGGGGCAAACAATATGGAAATAAAAATGAATGAATGGGAGGAATGGGAATGGAAGGGAAATTATTTGGATGACGAAAGATCCAAAAAGCGGTGGCGGAATGCCAATCCAATCCACATTCAAACTCGGCGGCAATGCCCCGAACACCTCCCCTTTTAGGATGTCTATTCACGAAGGACTGAACCGAACCGGTGGTCTTCTATCGCGCTTGGGGTACCGTCTCTGTTGCTCCCCATTCTGTTGATCATCCAGCCCCCGGACTTGATCCAGACCATTTCCGTTTTGATCCCTTTGTCCTTCTGGTTGTCCCAGAGGTGGTTGAGCCTCCCGGGCTACAACAGGGATTTCGATGATTGGCTCTGGGGCCATCGGTGGTTTCGGCAAGTTGAACAGCTCGTGGAATACTTCCAGTTGCT
>LDKF01000260.1:14881-25321 GCA_001026735.1 Rotylenchulus reniformis | reverse complement strand
GTCCCGAAACCACTACCTAACATTGGATCATCCCCCTCCCTTCCCCTCCCCCCACTCCCCTCCGCATGTTAGTGATTGCCCTTAGTGGTGTTCATTGTGGTTGTAATCCCGCCGACTGGCAACCCAGAAATGGAGAATACCGCCGAATGGGAATTAAAAAATAAAATAAAACACATTTATTATGCTTAAAGTGTGAAGGGTGCCAGCGGTCCCAATAGAGGCCGTCGGAGAACATTTCGAAAAATAGTACATATCGGTTTTAAAAAATATGTTCATTTTTTGACCCAAAACTGAAAAATGTTTCAATTATTTTCAAAATCTTTCCAAAAATGCCATTTTTACTTAGAATAGTGCATTTTGTGGTGCTTTGTGGTACTATGCCGTTTGGGCGAAAAGTGCAAGAATGGGCGTTTGGCCACAAAGTGCAAAAATGGAATTCTTGCCTGTATACTACAAAATGTCTAAAAATCCATTAAGACAAAAATATCTAACATTATCAAAAATGTCTAAAGTCAAAACTTTAAACAATTCAAAAATTTAAAAAATGTATTATCTTTCTAGTCCAAATTTATGGGCCTCTTGAATTTTTAAAAGGCCCTTAGTCCCTTAATTATAGCTTTGTCTTTTCGGATTCCCTAATTAATTCTTAAATTTTTCGTACTCTATAGAAAGTAAGAAATTCATGCATAATTTTCTGTATATGGTGTTTGCATATAAAGTTTCTGTTAGCTTATTTAATTTTAAAACTTTTAAACAGATTTGAGGGAGAATAACCAGCAGAACGTTTAACTTTAAAGTCATGGTACTCCAAAAAGTTCACGAGGCCCATAAATTTTGACTAGAAAAATAATAGATTTTTTTTTAATTTTTGAATTGTTTAAGATTTTGACTTTCATTTTGATAATGTTAAAATTTTTTTGTCTTAATGGATTTTTAGATATTTTGTAGTATACAGGCAAGAATTCCATTTTTGCACTTTGTGGCCAAACGCCCATTCTTGCACTTTCGCCCAAACGACGCAGCACGGTGCTTTGTTATTTCCTGAATAAATGCAAAAATTCAATTTATCTTCTAAAAACTTTTTTTTAGTTTGCTAGACCAAGACTTCCAACGAAAATGTTATGCAAAATTTTATGCTCTATTTTTTAGTATATTAAATTTTTTTCAACAAAATTCGAACCAAAATGTCGAACAAAGTCGAAAATATCGAAAAATTCGGGGTTTCAACTTTTTCAGCATTCTTGTAAAAAAATAAATAAAAATCAGAAAAAATCAACCTTTGAAATTAAAAAAATCCATAAAATCGAATGAAATTAATAAAACGGTCCCCTTTCCCCGGTTCGCTATCATCTAGTTCGTTCATCATTCATCATTGTTCTTCGGTTGCACTTTGGCCTTAAAAGAATTTTGAATATTTTTTTTAGAATTTTCGACCATTTCATCGCTAACCATCTTCCATTTCGATTCCTCAATGACGTTGGCACTCATCAGCCCTTTTTCCTTAAAAGAAATTTTTTGGAAAGAGTGAAGAAATTTATGCGATTTCGAGCCTTTGAAAATTTTGTCCTGGGTAAGTTTAATTTCTAGAAAATTTCGTCTCTCTTTAGGGGTGCGAGGAAAAATAATTAAAGGATTTCAAAATTAAAAAGATCTTCTATGCAAAATGTAAAATTTATAACATGAATTAAATTTTCATAGGCCTGAATTTTTCGAAAAATTTTCTAGGCCTTGATTTTTCATAATTTTTCCTAAGCCAAAATTTACTGACTTTTCTTTTTCGTTGACTTAGGAATTTTACAGGCGCTTTGACTTTGACTTGTGACTTTTCCGAATTTTTTTTTCAACTTATACCCTGCACCCCGTCGGCGGTATTACCCCATTTCTGGGGTTGCCAGTCAGGCCGGGCTAACACTGATTTGTGTCCTGTGTGATATACCACTACACCACGCTGCCGTCAAAAAGTTTTGAAGACATATGGAATTTTTTTTTCATAAATAACCTGTTCATTTGTATATTTTTAGTTTATTTTGGGAAAATACAGGATATTTTCGGGGAAATTTTTAATTTGGATATCCTTTATCCTTGGGATCTGGTCCCGACTTCAGATTGGAAAGATCATTAATATCAAAAATCTCTGATCAAAAATCATTGATTTTTTATATAATTGATTTGCAATTTTGCGTTCCAAAAATTACCTTGTTATCCTTTGATTCGCACATGCACAAGCCAGACATACACGGGAATCCGAAGCAGTCATCCTGTGTGAATTCACAATTTAAAAACATTGTATTCATTTTTTAAAATTTAAACAACAATAATGTATCCCTAGAAAATTATAATTTGTTTTTTGCATAAAATATAAAAATGAAATGTATTATCTTACGAGATGATTTTTTCTTGTCTTTTATGGTGAGAAATGTCATTAGCATTTTCCTAAAAAAACTGATCCAAAAAATTTCTTTGTGCTTGGAATTTTCTGGTTTATTTGAATTTTTCCTTCAAATTTTTTCCCCAAAAACCGTCGTCTCCCGTTCCGGATCGCCATAGCACTCCTTTTTGGCACAGAAGTTGGCCATCGCATCGGCGGTGCCGTTGTACCCTGCCTTCCTGAATCCCATCTCACAGTCGCACAAATTGCTCGTCTTATTGCAAGCACCCTCCAAGCCTCCACATGGCGGCACCGTTTTGTACCACCCTTTTTTGGCGATGCCTAAACAGTCCAAAACACACAGTAAGTTCAAGATTGAGGTAAGGGTGCCGATTGAATCGCCTGAAACTAGAGTTGCAGAAATCCTCGAGGGGACGGGAACGGAGACAGATTTTCGCGTGTCCCAGGTAAAGGATTTTTTCTGTCTTTTTAACCAATGTGCACGGCTACGATTTTTCATAGCCATAGCCGGTTATAGCAGTCGGGTTCATAGCCGTAGCCGTTTGTAGCTGGGTCAATTTTCAAAATTTGTAGCCGTGCTGGCTTAGCCGCGGCTATCCAGCGGCTAGTTTTAGAAAAAATTTTAATTTTTCAAAAATTTGTAGCCGTAGCCGCCCGTAGCCACAGCTAAGCCGTAGCGTGCACAAGTTTTAACTTTGAAAATTTCACGAAAATAATTTTAAACAATTAAAAATTAATAAATAATAATTGTTACTATCTCTAAGCTCTTTTTATTTTTTTGCATTTTAAAAAATAAATTTGCATCTTATTTTTATCAGTAGCGATTGAGGTTGCGGTGCAAAATTTGGAGGAGGAAATTTAGGAAAAAATTGTTCTTTATTAGTCGGTTTTTATGGGATTTTATTTTCTTAAAAAAATTTTCTTTTTAAAATTATTCAAAAAACAAATAAAATACATATTCTTTAAAAATGAATATAACTAGGGAATTTGGAGAGCCAATCATTCCAAAAAATTCAATTGCCCTAAAACACTCACATTTCTCTCCTTGGATGCAGGCGAGGGGGTCGTCTTCGATGGAGGTGCAGTCACACTTGCCGAGTTCGGGGCCACCACCATCGCAAAAGCCGGTTTCCCCGCAATCCTGGTCCCTGAAACATCTCTTGTGCCACTTGCACACCGTCTAAAAAATAAAATTAAATTAAACAAAAATCAAATATCAAATTAAAATTGAAACCAATTTCAATTCAAAATACCATCAAGACAAAAGTCTACACAATCCCAACAGTATTTTTAAAACATCAAAAATCAAAAAACCATATGCAGGAAATTATGCCTGATTTTTTTGGCATGAAAATTGTCGAATTTCTTGAAAATTCTTGGAATAAAAATTCAAAATCGCAAAAAATTGAGTAAATCACATTTTCGATAAATCATACCAAAAAATCAAAAAATTTAGATTTCGGACATTTTTCACAATTTATTAAAATGAAAATAAAATTTTTTTCACTGTCAAAATCGATTACAGTCGGAATCAACGGTGCTGGACCGTTGGACTGATAAAAGACTAAATTTTTTCAGACCTGAGACAAAAATTATAAAGAGTAAACTTGTGCAGAAGGCTTTTTAGTTTTTTGAATTTCCGTGAAAAAGTTCGAAATTTTTCAAAAATACCCTAAAATAGTTTTTAAAGGATATTTTGAACTTTTCAGGATAATTCGAAAAAGTAAAAAGACCAAACGATTAAAATTCTACACAACTTTGTCCTTCTTATTTTTTTGTCTGACGAGGTCTTACAAAAAGTTTTAAGGTAAAATTGGTGGCGGTGTTTTTAATGACTAAGCACCAATGGCATATTGATATCTGCTGGCTCGTTAGGCCTAAAGGTCAAAAAGAAGTTACCGTAAAAACTGTATTAAGTCCCCTCCCCGCAATTAGTCCCCTCCCTGTAATAGACCACCCCCCCCACTCTGAAGAGGGGTAGAAAAATAAATCCCCTCCCTGCATTAAGACCCCCGCGGGTGTCCTATCAGTTTTCCTCTTCAGATGAAGAAAAAAACGAATTTAGAGAAAATTTCTTTTTTTTTGAAATTTTTTAAAAAGAAATTGGCAATTTTTGCGTTTTATGAGTAAATTAATCCTATGAAAATTTTTTTGACTAGCATTGTGATTATGTATCACCACGAAAACATTTACCGTCCTCATCATTCAAATATGGGGTCGAAAAATAGTGTCCCACTTTTCACGATTGAGATTGAAAACAAATCCCCCCCCCCCNAAAAAATTGGGACTAATATTGCAAGACTTGTCTTGATTTCTTTTTAATTTTTAACCCTAAGCCCAAAATGTTTAAGATTATTATAATTACTGTATATATTTCCATTTTTTTAATTTTTCTCGATTTATTTTATTTTCAAAAACAAAGTTGTATCGGTACTTTTGTAGTTTGTTTGCCAAATTGACCCCCTCCCATTACCTATCCTTTTTATCTCAATTCAGTTTCTATTGGGCTTTTAAGATTGTTCAATCCGAATTTAACTTAAATTTTATGAAATTCAAACATTTTTTAGACAGAAAATCGGAAAATCGAACATTTTAGACCAAAGTCAAAAATCGAACAAAAAAATTTTCTTCTCAAATTTGGATTCATAGGGCTTTAATTCGAATCTGCCATAAATTTTGCTATTATGAAGTAAAAATGTAAAATTTACCGAGATCTCTCTTCTCATGTCAGGAGATGATTTTGGTGAGAAAATTTTTTGTTCGATATTTTCGACTTTTGGTCTGAAAATGTTCGAATTTCGCAAAAAATTGTGTCAAATTCGAATTCTGGACCCTTGAAAACAATCTAGAAACAGAATATGAAATTAAAAAATTTTGGAAAATTCTTTTTGATGGTGATGGGGGGTCAATTTGGTACACAAAAACAAAATATACAAATTTAACAGGGGGATCCTTTTCATTTGAAAACCAAAAATTTTCATTTTTTTAATTTTTTTAACTATTTTTGAGCAAAAGGGTTATAAAAACAAAAAAAAAATTTTTCCCTAACAGGGGTACCCTTTTGATGGGTTTTCAAAAGTGACCGCTTTTCAGGTAGTGCCTCCATTTTTTAAATTTTTCCCAATTTATTTTATTTTCAAAAAAAAATAAATGTCTGTGCACCTACCGACCACCATTTCGCGCATGTCTCCCAGCTCGCCTCATGGCACGTCCCATTCGTGTTGCACACCCTCACGCTCGCCTTCGTCTCGTACTTCGTGCATTTGCACTTTTCGCATGGCTTTTCCGGCTCTGCCATGCATGCGTTCTTGCACTCCTTATAGTACTGCGTGCAATTCTTCGCGCACTCCTCATCCGTGTCGCATACGGCCAAACAGTTGTCCATCGAGCATTGTTTCAAGCATTTTTGCATCTAATCGAATAAGATATGTAATGAATGCAATTATAATGAGTAGGTTCGAATACTAATTTGCACTAAGAATGGCAAAATTTCAGAAAGTTTGTCCGAAAACCCATAAATTTTTGGGAAATTTTGTCGAACGGTCTAATTTTTTGGAAAATTTAGACCAAAAACCTACGGTATCTATCAAAATAGGTAAGCATTTTTGTTAAGAAAAAATATGTTAAAAACTAAATTTTCACGGGTAGACATGTGAGTCTTTATCTTTAAAAAAATCGATACTGTGATAGTATAGTGAGAGTGATAGTATAATGAGTCTATATCTTTAAAAAATTTCATACTGCGATCAGGGGTGCCAACTCATTTCTCGAAAAACATGGCATTTACATGGTAAAATTTTCCAAAAAACATGGCATTTACATGGTAATTTTTTAAGCAACAAAAATTTCAAAAACATTTATTACCCTCGTTCATATTTCCTGCATTTTTTCCATTAACCAAAAGCTTTTTTAAAAGGGGATTTCATCTTCTGACAGGGCGGCGGCGGCCCCGATAGGGGCCGCCGGAGAATTTTTTTGGAAAAATTAGGCTTTTCCCTTAAGAAAATTGGTAATTTTTGTTCATATTTTCTAAAAAGATTCAATTTGTTGAAGGGTGACGGCGCCGACCCTGATAGAGGCCGGCGGAGAAAATTTTGCGGTTTTGGACCGTTTCATAAGAAAATTGGCCAATTTTTTGTGCTTTATGAAACAATTTTACTGCTTAGATTAATTCGGATCGCTGGAGAAAATTTGCAATTTTGAGTCATTTTCCTTAAGAAATTTGAACATTTTTTGTCTGTGATATTGAAAAATTGAATGAATTTTTATTAAATTTCGCTTTTTTTGTTTTTTCTTCTTGTTTTCTCATTTCCCCCTCCATTTTCCACTTACTCCTTCTCCCATTATTTTTTGTTTTTTGATTTGAAGATCCTGAGAGATATTCTATATGAATAGTTATTAATAAAATAATTCATTTTTTCAAATATTCTTCGATTTTCCAAAGCCGTTTCCAAAATTACATTAAAAAATACTGTTATTGGTAAAAAATACTGATTCAATTATATTTCAACTTTTTATTTTATCATTGGTACTTGCCTAGTTTACGTCCCCATTTTTTCAAAATTTTTCTGAAAAAATTTTCAAATAAGAATTTTCCCGCAAAATCATCTACACTGGGGTAATTTTTGACGCTGAATCCGATTCTGGCGTCCATTTTGACCTAATACGTCATTTGACGTCACTTTCTTACGCTGACGTCAAAAAATTTTTTCGCAAAATTATCTAAAAACGACAATCTCTGGGCAATTTTTGATGTTGAATCCGATTCTGACGTCCATTTTGACCTAATGCATCGCTTTCTGACGCTGACCTCATACTTTTTTTCCGTTTTTCTAAACATTAAAAAAAGTCGTTTTTAGGAAAAGTCGTTTTAGCTGATTTTATAAAAAAAAATTTTTTGACGTCAGCGTCAGAAAGTGACGTCAAATGACGCATTAGGTCAAAATGGATGTCAGATTCGGATTCAGCGTCCAAAATACCATGGGGTAGTCATCTTTAGATGATTTTATGATAAAAAAATTTGGAAATTTTTTGCAAAAAATGGGGACGTAAACTAGGCAAGTACCTTATCATTAACTCACTTTAAAGATTTTCAAAAAAAAATTCTGGCACGAATTATAATCTCAAAGCTATGATGATATGACAATGAATTTTCACTCGTTTTACACCCAAAAAATTCCTCGATTTTATAATGTTCTTTCAGCAATCTTAACATTTTGAAGATCCTTTTCAATTTTTTATATTTCCAATTTTTATATTGTTTTAATGCAGATTTTTCAATAATGGATTCAATTTCCTGTGTGTGCAAGAAAAATTTACGACGGCAGCCATTATTGCTCCATCTGTAAATGGTCATGCCATGTAATTTGTGGGGATTCTGAAGAAGAAGGTTACGGTGCTCAAATAATTTGTTTCAATTGCAAGAAGAGTGAGGTCGTCGCTTATAATGAAGAGAACGCTGATGAAGAAAGAAGATGTGACAAAGAAGCATTATCGAAGCAATGATGCAGCAAAAAAAGCTTGAAGCCATTGAATGGGCATGCAAGAGTTCAATCAATTCGGCCTCAAAAAAATTTCATGTTGGAAGGAGCACGATCAGAAACCGGATGAAACAAGTGGAACATTCGGTAGACATAAGAGCGTGGAACAATCAGAGTTTTGAAGGAATTGGGGGTTGAAGCTGCTTACATCCCTAGCGGTTCCACTAAATACATCCAAGTTATTTTTGTTTGTCTAAATATCTACCCTTTTCTATTCTAAGGCGCCAGTTGTTTGTTGGAAAAAGTTTTAAGCCAGACTGGCCACATTGGGAGTTGGAAATCCATTCAAGGAACGCGTCCGTCATTACTGTAATTTGTGGATAACAAACGGCGGTAGGCAGGAGTTTACAATTGCAGGAAATCCAAAGGCCCCAGAGTTGGAAATCGTTTTGGATTGGGTGCACCGCTCATGGCAAGTGATCTCAAAGCAGCTGATAATCAATTCATTTGAAGGACTATTATTTTTTGACATCGAATGCAAAGGCATTCATTTTAAGTGTGCGGTATCACTACGTCTACCGACGGAACAGGGGATGATCCTATCATGTGTTTCAAGCTGGTTTAACCAATCGGTATACGAGGAATGGAGCTCAGAGAGATGATGAGACGGACGAAATGATATGGAGGTTGACTTTTGAAGATGAGAATAAAGTTGAGCTCAATGAAATTGGGGAAGACGATTAATTGTTTTTTGATGTCCGTTTAAGTAGATTTTTAAATGTAATTTACTTTTTGTTCTGTTTTTTTTCACTTGATTTTTTTAAAATTGTCAATGGTCAATTATTAAAGTTGGTCAATTATTTTTCAACCTTTTCTGGAAGTGGTCAATTATTGTAGGGTGGTCAGTTATTACAAGTTGGTCTACAAAAAACAGTATATAAGGTAATTGGAAGGGAAAAACAAACAACAATCATTTAACATGACAAGCTTGCGCGTCATAAACTCATAGAAGCGGAAAAAGAATTTCATTTCTATGGATTTTTTACTGATACTGGATTTCTCAAAATGTCGATCTCTAATGATGAGATCACAATTCTGAAATTTGAACTCTTTTCCCGCTAAAGCTAGCAACTTCTAAGTTCTCATTGTTTTCAAAAGCTTCACATGCCTCGTTTTTTCACAGGCCTTGTTTTTCATGAAAATATCGAGGGCCAAATTAAACATAAATTTAAGACTAACATGGCACTTAAATAACTAATAAGTACCTTGTGTACCGTGGTATCTTGCATCAATGCCAACACCTCTGCTTGCCATTTCGCCACCTGTTGGTTCGTGCATTCATTCCAAAATATTGCGCACAGCTGCACGCACTTCTCCTTTGTGCCGCCCAACTTCGCGCACTCCTTCACGCATGCCTCATTGGAGTCCACCACGTGTGGGATTAATTCCCCATCCGATCCCCATCCCAACAGGCGCATCTTCGCCAATGGCACTAATTTCATCCAACCCCCACATCCCTTCTCCGTGCACTCCATCCGCGAGTAACGTTCTATCAACAATTCAATCTCCTTATCCTTACCCAAATTTGCGCGCGCTTTCCTCCTGCTATGCTCTATCATCCTCATCATCACTTTTTTGCCATTGACACCTTCTACAAACAACATTCTTTCTTCCTCTTTCTCTTTCACTTCCACGCACATCTTCGTGCCCTCCTTTGCGCATATATTCTTTCTGCTATCTATCCAGCAACGCACTGTCTTGTCGCCCAAAATTATCGGCACTTTGCAGTGGGGTTGCTCAATGCCATGCAACCCCGACACCTTAGATACCTCCGCGCACACCTCCGTCCCGTCCACCTTCGTGCACACCTTGCCCTCTCTTTTGCACTTCCCCGTTTCGTCACTCTTGCACTCTTCCTCATTCATATCCTCCTCCTTGCACTTCCCTTTTTCGCCAATCATCGCACACGCCTGCAACTTTGCGCACTTCCAATCTTCCTTCAACAGATTCACCACGTCAGTGACTAAATTTTAGTAAAACGGTACAAAATTTTCAAATTTTATTCGGCGATTTTTCGGATTTATCAGGATTAGAAAAACGATCATTTCGAAAAATTTCATAAATTTGAAAAATTGATCAAAAATAAAAAATTTTTCTGCATGTTCTTGCCTTTGAAAGTTTTGGCCTAGCAAGTTTAAAAAAATTTGAAGTAGTTTGTTCACTTTGACCTATTTGGATCAATGTCCAATCTGACCTTTTTGGAGACCTGGCAAACTCGAATCTGACATCAGAATCAGATTATATATGCCCATGAAAATTTCAAAATACAAAATTGGGCGTATTTTTGAGAAATTTTTCACCGAAAAACTTTCAGAACTTACGGTCATTGGCCCTTTCCTTGGCCATTTTAATTTTCAGAGCATCGTTGATCTGGAAAACGAATGGTATTTGGTAGAAATTTTTTTAAAATTATTTCTATTACGCTCTTGGGAAGCACGCTTGGACTCGATTCGACCAGAGAAGCGAGTGAAATTAAAACAAGTAAAAAGATGATTGGGAAATACATCTAGG
>LDKF01000259.1:43293-108152 GCA_001026735.1 Rotylenchulus reniformis | reverse complement strand
GTGCATGTGCACTTTCCATTCTGAGACTTAATTTTTTATATTTTTATTTATTAACTTTAAAATGTTTTTTTTATTATTTAATAATAATTTTTAGGCATTTCATGTTCTCTTCTATCCATCCCTCATTTTGATCTTTTTTCGCATAGTGCCCTTTTTGACCCTTTTCGCATAATGTCCTGGCACCAATTTTGGGCTCTTTCCTTAAGAAAATTGAATATTTTTTTGGTGCTAGGTCCTTACTTAAAGTATCAAATGGGCGAAACCTAATAAAGTAGGTAGGTGGAGTTTAGATCCACTGGGAAGGTTATATAAAAAATTCTTCGAATTCCCTAAAAATATTTTGAAAAAACCGACAAGTTAGAAAGGTTAAAATGACATTTGCGGCCCAAATCCAAAAATATTTAAATATTCAAAATAAAAAAAAAGCTTTTTAATAAATATTAAATTAAGTGCAACAATTTTCCATCCATTAAATACGCGCAATCCATTCTTCAAATCCATTATGAGATAAGCGAATTGGGTTGAAGTTTGACCTGTCCTCGCATTTCAAATAAGAAACCTGTTCAGTAGAAAATAAAAATAAAATCAGCTGTGAATAACAATGAATTTCTATTTTGAGAAAGCTTTTTATTATTTTTTATTTTTTTTTTATATTTCAATTTCAAAATGATGATTCGAGTAAAGATTTAACTCCATTTATTTTTTAAACATTTTTTTTATTTATTTTTTTGGGCCGCAAAGGTGTCGTTGAGTCGCAAATATCTGGGCCGCAAATGTCCCATCACCCCAAGCACATCCGACCAATCGTTTGAAAAAATTAAATCTATCATCAGCGAAGAAAAGCCAGAGAATTTCCATTTTTATTTTGCGTGGGGATCATTAGAGTCCCACACGTTAGAGTCCCCAGGGTAGAAAAATGTTTATAACTCAGCTTACATGTAACCTAGAGAAACGAGCTTGGTATCGCATCGTAGGTCCAAATGTCTGCTATAAAGTGCAAAAAAAGATCATCCGGATTGGCCACGTAGAAAAAAAGTTATGGCCAAGATAATCATCCGTATCGGCCAACTCTCGAAAAATATGTGTATTTTGGCCATAACTTTTTTTTAATGGGCCAGACTTAATTTATAGCTAATTATTAGCTCTATCTTTTGACAATAAACTCGTTTCTTCAAGTTTCGTTTGAAGCGAGTTATAGCCGCGGGACTCTAACGTACCGGGACTCTAATGACCGAGTCCGTTTATTTTCGCTCCTCGATTTATGACGCGAAAGATTGTTGCGTTAAAACATATTGTTGTCTGATTTCTTCTTCTCTGTTCATTCTAGTTTTCCTGTAATTAGTTTACAATAAGGAATTCACTTCATAAAATTGATGGTTCAAAGCGTTTCTCCCGGCGCCCAATTTTTATTTTAATAAAGGAAGCTAGACCTTCACATTTTCTGAAGCGCATTTTATAATTGATATTGTACAACCAAAATAAATATGGTTACTACGCTCATTGCCATAAAGAATCTTTCAAAATAAAAACCCCTAGATTTCAAAAAATAACTTTAAAAAAAAAGTTGGACGTATTCTCTCTATCTGTCTTTACAAAGTTGGACGTATTCTCTCTATCTGTCTTTACATGTCTGATTTGGATGTAGTGTCTTATCAACCTTTAATGCCAAAGAAAAATAGAGAAAGAGAAAAAGATCATATAAATATAAGAGAATTTTAACATAATATTTAAACGGGTTGAAAGATTCTTTATGGCAAAAACTGTATGATCTGCACAATTTTTATCAATATTATCTTAAAGTGATATTATCATTGGGATCCAGAACTTTAGGCCGTAAATTTTTTTCTTTTATTTTACAATAATTATTAATAAGTCACAATATCCAATAAAATGGGATAAATGACCCGTTTTTTCGAACGTAGAATTCTTCTATACAGGTCAATTCTATTTTTGCATTCTTAACCATTTTGAGAATTTACTTTATCGTCTTACGAATGGAATCTTCCAAGATGCAACTAAAGGAACACAATTTAACTTATTCAAGAGAATAAGAGAATCCTGTTGTTTATTACAAAAATTTTAGGCTTTTTACTAGACATAGCTAGTGAACGTCGAAAAGCTAGTTCGTTTTTTTTTGAATTATTAATGGAATTTGAAATATTGATGGAATTTAAAAAAAATAAAAAATCAAATTTCAAATGAAATTTAATAATTTTATAATTCATACAAGTAGTTAACAAACTTTAACAATAAACGTTAATTAACAAAAAATAATTTTTTATTAAAGAATTGAAAAAGATCCTTGACTTCATAATTTTAATTTTAGGTGTTTCGTCCTCTTAATTATTTTATATGCTTTTCGTGAAAAGCGCAAAACTCTTATCTCACTTTTTACGTTCGCTTCTCTCGCTCTCACACTCGTTCTCTCTTTTCGGAAATCAGAGAACAGAGAGAAAGGCTTCAGTTAAATTTACAAAATGACTAGGACGGAACACCTAAAATTGAAAACTTGCCAAAATGAAGTCGAGTTTTTGTAGACAAAAACCTTTGTTTTTTTTGCTGACCTTTTTTAAATTTTATACTAAAATTCACTAATTCCTTTTTGAACATTTTATTTATTTATCATACCATTAATATTTCAAATTTCGAACCGGATTTTCAACCCTTCACTAATCTTGCAGGGTAGTAAAAACCAAAATTTTATTTTTTTACAACTCGTAAATCTTCCATAGGAAAGGAGGATGTGTAAAATTATGATTTTTTTTTTCAATTTTAAAATTTTGAGCGGATTTTACAGATTTGAACAATGCTGTCTGGTCTGGGACGAAGAGAACAAAGCTGATGATGTGCCTTTCTGCTGTTCGATTGCTATGACCTTGACATGACACCCTCCGCGATCCGCCTCATCATCCTGCAATCTCGGAGGAACAACGCTTATTTGGGTGAACACCAAAAAAATTGAACAAAAAATTTTTTGAATTCGAAAATGAATTCAATTCTTGCCAGTTCTTGTTAATTGATCTTGATTTGCCGCCGATTACCCCTGTTTTTTGACGATATATTTATATGTATGTTTATATTAGACTTACTGCAATTCTTTTTTCGGATAATAGTTCAAAATTCAATTTTTTTAAATGGTTCAATGCAAATTACCTTATAATTTAGTGCAATTTCTAGCTGCGCCCGTATTTTTGTGAAATTTTGGCTAAATTATTTCTTAGACTGAATGGTCGTTTGAAAATCATTTTAAGCAAAAATTTTTTTTGTTAATTAATCTGATTTCTCAGCCACCATCCGATGTCTTTTTTGAATAATTTAGTGCGCAAAATGTCTTTAATTGGAGTCTGTATCGTTATTGGTGTCAGACAACGGTGAACATTACCTGGATAGTCTGACTGATATCAAGCAAGAAACTTTCGCTTCAATACACCCATATTTTCCCGCTTTTATGACTCATCATCCACCGCCAACATTTCTAGGTCGACTTTAATGCATTTTGTGTTCCATTCCCAGACGGATGGATTTGGCGGATTTGATGAAATCCGCATTTTAATGGCTCAAAAGCCCATTAATTTCCATTTATGGGATCTCATAAGAATCCCACAACATCCACAGATTACGCGATCAGAGAATGCGCACCACCTATATAAGACCCCCCGATGATCTGATCAGTTCAGTTTTGATCAGATCGGGGGCAGTTGGATTAATGGGAACATTCTCCCCGAGGGGTTACCCTTCTCTCCGATGACCCATTATCTCCGGCGACCGAACCCTCACAATCCCAATTAATCTCGCGCAAAATGGTTGTGGTTTTTTTCACTCTTGGGGATTTGGGTTCTCATTGAAGTGAACAACCTCCTCGCTCCCCTACATCGTTTCGGACATTCGTTTCGGAAGAAAGCCCAAAAAAGGCATTTTGAATTAAATTTATATGTGGGGCATCCCATATATGTATGATGATGCACTAGTAATCCCCCATAATGCACTAGTAAACCCCATAATTCAATTTTGTAATTGGCTTTGTGATTTTTAGGATGCGGATTTAGTGATTCGCAAAAATAATTAAAAACTCCCTAAAATTTTTATTGAGATTGAGCGGAAATTTTGTCAAAAATTTAGAAAAAAAAATAAATCCGTGTATATTTTGCAAAATCATCAAATAATATAAAAAAAATTGGCCATGATAAGAAGTAAAATTAATCAAAAAACGTTTTCCCTATTTTTTCGACCATTTGTTTATCAACAAGAAAAAAGTGGTAACATTTGTGTAAAAGAAAAGGCCGACCATTTATGTGCTTCGGTGGCTCAGTCGGTAGAGCGTCAGTCTCATAATCCCAAAGGAGTGATCTGAAGGTCGTGAGTTCGAGCCTCACCCGGAGCAACTATTTTTTTTCCCATTTTAATGCTCTGTAAAGTCTAATTTTTACTCTAAAATAATATGTTAGATATTTTTTATTGTACATTTTGGACATGCACCTTTTTAAAACTCACTTTGCATTTTTTTACATTTTTAGGTCTCAAAATTAAGACAAAAATATCTAAATTCTAGGATCCCCTTAGCTTTAACAACAAGATAATTCAAAGTTGGAATAAATCAAGCTATACTATTTTTAGATAAAATGATTCGATTCCCTTTGGATATATTATTTGTCTTCACATTGTTTCATGGTGAGTTCAGAGACTAAACAAAGACAAGAAAAATTTTGGCGCCTGAGATCAAATTCGAATTTTTTCCCATGTTCTCCAACTTTTACTATGTAATGTAAACATTGGATTATTGATTACCTAATCGGCTAATAATGTTAAAATTTATTTATAAAAATTGTAGAAAAAACGCAATCTTCAAAATCACCTTCAAAAGCACTTTATAGAAAAATATATTTCAAAAAAATGTTTGAGCTTAACAAACTGATGAATTCATTTTTAGGCTATTCGATGGCCAACAAGCTGCAAGTGCCTTACCAACACGATCCTCCTAACGAACAAATGGTGCATTTTTCTACCCCATCAGATTATGGCCAAAAATTCAATTTTATTTTGCAAATCTTTCAAATGTGGCTATAACTTTTTTAGTTGCACGAGTCGGTGCCCTCCGTCGATGAACATTCCCCATGGATCACTGGACCCCAGGGCAAGAAGTATCAGTTCCACATTGGCAAACAGTCATGGCTGGCGGCACGGGAAAAGTGTTTGGCCCAGAACTCCGATCTTGCAACCATTACGAGTACTGATGAACTGGTAAGCTTTATGGAGTACAAATTTAAAAAAATGCCAAAAATTTTATGTAGAGTTAGACCCTTTGTGAAAACACGCACCAGTATCACGCATCTGTAGTTAGAGGGACACGTATAACGTAATGTACAGTACGTGAGTTAAAACGTTTCGTTAACAAATCTGTAAAACGCGTAAGGTACTTTGTGAAGTTCATGTACCTAACTACAGGAAATTTTGTGAAAACACGTACATTGCTACATACCGTACTCGAATCTACCCATATTACCTATTCACGTATTAAAACACGTGAAAAATACGGTGCGTGTATTAGGATGTGTCGCTAAAAAACCATTAAAATACTTAATGCAGTTCGTGTACATTCAACGATACGTGGTCTAACTCTAGTATTAAGGGCTATTTTTATAGGTGCTAGGACGTTAAAAAAAATTCGCCAATGTGGCCAGTCTGGCCGAAAACTTTTTTTTAAACCAGTTAGACCAAAAGTATAAAAAGTTAAAATGTGCAGAATTTTAACGGGTGGGCCAAAATTTTAACAGGGGGCACTGAAGAAATTTGGCTGGTGCCCTCTGTTAAAATTTTGCCCGGGGGGGCAATTACATCCGAGAATAAAATTGTGCACATTTTTGCTTTTTATACTTTGATCTAACTGGTCTAATAAAAAAATATTCTACCAGACTGGCCACATTGGCGAATTTTTTTTAACGTCTTAGCACCTTTTTATATTTTTATGAATTTTAAACTTCTTAAAATCCATAAATCACACAGCAATGGCTGCTCAGCCGCTACAAACCACAATTCCCGTACACTCGGGAACGTCAAGTGCAAATTGGTCTTTTGTTGGACCAAAGTGGCGCCACAGCGAAGGACCGTGAGTGGCGCTGGGTTTCCGGACAGCTGCTGGACCCGAACATGTTGTAAGCAGGAAAATCAAAAATTTTTGACATTTGTATCCAGAATAGGTATACAGATTTTTTTAGCTTTTAAACAGATCCACATTCCCTTTGTCGGATTTTCTTATGAGATTAAGATTGTTTTCGGCTTTTATTATCGTACAATAAGCTTTTCGCATTTTCGGAATAAGCTCTCAAGCAGATAGTTAGAAGTGTCAAAATTTTCTTCACGAAATTTTTCCGATTATTTTAGTAAATGTTCCTGATTTACATTCTTTATTTTGCCTGAGTTACCAAGCTTGTTAGAATTTATTAAAATTTCGACACTAAATTTTCCTGATTATTTTGAAAAATTTTCCATATTAAAATAAATTTGTTGGTGAACATCGTGTTCGTTGAATTGTTAAGGCGTTGGACGCAGGGAGAACCGTTTGACCATGCCAAGGGCAAGGAGCGATGTGCGTTATTTAACATCAACGAAGTGCGTATTGATGACGTCGACTGCGATCTGGGTGCCGGACGCAGCTACAACTACCGCTTTGTCTGCGAACGCACCCATCAGAGTCATGTGGAGGTGAGGGGTGGATTTAAAAAAATTCGGATTTTTTGCGAAATAATCAGAAAATTCAGAAATATTAATTTTACATAGCATGAGTCCCTGAACAATCCGTTGTGGAAGAAGATGGAAGACATTCTCTCTTATTTCGGCATAAATTCCAGCGGGGAGAAGTCGAACAACCCCATTCCGCCGACCAATCAGAACCATTTGAATCGGATTTTGGCGGAAAAAGAGGCTGTAAGAAAAACGAAAAATAACACAGGGCCAGACGAGCAGAGAAAAGAAGGTCAGTCACCATAGGTATTCGTGCTAGATGCCGAAAGTTCGTTTTCAGAGACCGAAAAGAATACACAAGAATTGAAACCAGAACCGGTGGAACAGAAGCCTCAAAATGGAGAGGATCAGAAGCCAGATTTAGGAAGCCCAGAGAGGAAGCAACAGAATATTGTACCGATAAAGCCCGAAGGGGAGCAGAAGGACAAGAATCCGGCAGCAGAACTGCACCCAGAACCAGTGGAGCAGAAGAAAGTAGTGATTCATAAGCCAGATTTAAGCGAAGCAGGAAAGGATCAGAATTCTATCCCGATCAAACCAGAATCGGATAGAAAGGACCAGAATCTGGCTGTTATAAAGCCAGAACCAGTTGAAGGGAAGAGAGTTGCTGATCAGAGGCCACAAGAAGGAATCGATCAACATCCGGCTGCAAGAAAGCCAGAACCAGTTGAAGAGAAGAGAGTCGCTGGTCAGAAGCCACAAGAAGGAATCGACCAGAATTCAGACATGAACACAGAAAGGAAGGATCAGGATTCTACATTGAAACCAGAAGTTCATGTTGAACAGAATCCGACTCCTATAAAGACAGAACTAGAATTAGAGAAGGATCAGAAGAGGACCCCAGAAGAAAAGCATTCACCCGAACAAGAAAAGACGAATAATCAGAAAGCTGAACCAGAACAGAAGAATCCTAAGAAGCTATCGGAATCAGAAAAGGCAAATCAGAAAGTAATCCCGGAATCAGAACATCAATCGATACCAGAAGGAAATGGAAGCAAGCAAACTCAACAACCAGAACAGAAGGCTCAAACAACAGCATCAGAAGCAGAAAAGACAAATCAGAAGCTTGCAACTAAACCAGAACCCTCTGCTGATGGCAAAACTCAGCATCTGGAATCGGCGCCGGTGATCATTGAGGCGATTGCGCCTGGCGCCAAAAACTTGGCGTCCATCGAGTCACGCATTGTTGAACCAATTAGGGAACAGGTTAGTCAATTGCAAAAAATCGGGAAAATGGTCCGATGTCAGGAGGAATTGAACAGCTAGCTGATTGACAAGAATGCAAATATAATAACTAATAGCAAAATTTGATTAATGAGCTAACCTATCAGAGAATTTGTACATAATTTGATACTCAACAAGTGTCTCCATTCTTTTTTCAATCCTACATATGATGATTATTTGGGAATGCAAATTCATGTCGCAAAATTCTTTCAAAAATAAATTTTAAGTCTCTGACATCGAAAATTTTGATTTTTTTGTTTTTGAAAGGGATAAAGATGGCAAAATCCATGCAAAACCCCAAATTTTTGATCAAATTTTCAGAACCCGGTAGACCAAGCCAATGCCAAGGCTCTGTTGCACGGGTCAGACAGTTTCATCGCCGCTTCCCTGGACAACAACAGAAGTGCTGAAATTGTTGAAACTAGCGGAAAGGAGGTCGAACAACTCGATCAAAAAAATTCAGCAGGTTGGAATCTTGGGTAGCTATTACTTTTCAAAAAATAAAATTCGAACAATTTTCCTGAACATAGAATTGGATATGATTTGCATCCAAAAATGGCTTTTTGGAATTCAATTACGGTAATGAGTTCAAAGCAAATCTGAATTTGTTTTTTTTGGATTTATTTCCAGAACCATCAGTTTTTTTGCTCGCTTTAGTTGTCTTCTTCAAATTAAAAAATTTAAGAAACAACATCCAAGGAGGTGATTACGGTGCCCATCGCCACCAAAGATCCGACAGATACCGTACCAAATTCGGCTGCTAGTGAAAAGGCTGTACCGGATACGGTAGCAACGAAGGACACTGTAGTAGTAGAGAACCCTACCAAATCTGATGAGGAAAAGAAAGCAGAAGAGAAGCTGGAATTGGTGGATGCTGAAGTGAAAAATTCGAAAGGTAGGGATAGAGACAATGGAATATGTCGTATGCCCAAATATACTGTAGATCTAGAGACGATAGATTATAAGTAATAAACCTGGTAGTCAATGGAGTTTTTAAACCCGTTTTATGCCTAACAAGCTTGTCTAACGGCCCTTTTTGACGCACTAAATGGCGTTTCTAGAGTCCTAACACCGAAAATTCATTAAAAAACCTATGATTTTGATATAGTTAAATGATTTTTGGAAATTTTTGACTTCAATTTGTTAATTGATGTCTTAATTGAGAATTTAATCGAGAATTTTGAGAAAATTGTGCATTTATATAAAAGAGAATAGCATGCATTTTTTCAACTGAAATTTTCTGACCCCCTTTTTAGCCGTCAATGGGCCAAAGCCACAGCTTGAGATCCGGGATGGGGACGAATTCGACCAGCCAAAAGTGCCAAAACAATTGGTGGTGTCAAATGGCACTGAAAAGATCAGCAAAGGTGTCCAGCAGCAACCAACCCTGGTCGAACAGAAGCCAAAAGGTGAAGATGATAAATTTTGGACCAATTTTGACGATTTCTTGGCATCCTTAAACTGCTATTTTGGGTTCCAAACTATTTGTTCCTGACTGGATATTATTTTTGATTAGATTTATTAGCCTTTTTTATTTTAAAATAAATATTCTCTCTCTAACATAGGCCTCCTCTCCAATACATAGAAGATCCGCTCAAGAGTAGGTTAGAAAAATAGAAATCCCCTCTCCAATCTCCATTAAAGCCTCCTTCTCCTTCTCCATTAAAAGCCCCCCCCCCTCAGGGCAGATATTAAAAACAAAATTGAAAGTTCCTTCATAGTAAAATTTCAAGAAGCAAATATGTAGATATGTACCTATGCCATATTTCCAGAAATCTTTAGAGGTTTTTTGGATCTATTTTAATTTTTAACGATCAATTATGCTGATCATTGCTATCATTACATGTACTTAATCTCCTTTTTAAAAAATATTTGTTCCAAAACATGATTTTATAGCCTCTCAAAATTTTCAGACTCCCTTCACAGTCTTTCACCCATTTTTTTCTCCATTTTTCCGCAGACCCAAACCCCGTGGACCCAGTGATAGCTGTGGCGAACACTTTGGAGCGATCCCTGATGGGCCGCGACGCTGCTGCCGCGTCTTTGGTGTCCAACTCTACGGAGCAAAAGCCTCCTCCTCCTCCTAACAATGACGCAACAATTGGTGTTGTTGACGCAGTGCCGGCACGCATCCAACACCTGGAACGCATCATCGGCATGGTGCAGCAGATGATCGGGCTGGGAGGTGCACCACCAAGTATGTCATAGAAAGATCATAGATCACATGCACAATTCAAATTTATTGGGATAATTTTGGTTAATTTTACAACATTTTGATAAGATTAAATATCAAAAAGTTCATTGGACCTTTTGCAATAAAAAGGGATAAAAATTTTTAGGATGGATGTGATCATTTTAGGGCAAAAAACAGAAAGCATACATATTACTTTAGAGGTTTTACAGTTACAGGACTACCTAAAAAAGAGAATCATGTCCCCAAAAACTTGTAGATGCAAATAGCATAAATGACTGCTCAACATACGAAAAATTATAAGATTTTAGAGATATCGTTGAATTTTTGAAAAATCTCTAAGGAAGTGTTTTCTAGAGAAAAAATCATATTTATATTTCAGCATTGGGATCAGAAGCAAAGAAGGCTGAGAAAGGTCCGATCACATTTGGGAAGAAGCCGGAGAAGCCAGATGAAGATTCGGCGGAGAGAGAGGAAGAGAAAGAGAAGAAGGAGAAGGAGAAAAAGAAGGGAGAGGAAGAAAAGAAAGAGGAGAACAGGAAGGAAGAGCAAAATAAAGCAGAAAAAGGAAAGGAGGGAATTGAGGAGAAGAAGGAAAAGGTAGAGAAAGAACACGTGAGAAAGGAGGAAAAGGAGCCAGTGGAAGAGAAAGAACACGTGAAAAAGGAGGAAAGTAAGCCAGAGAAAGAACACGTGAGAAAGGAGGAAAAGAAGCCAGTGGAAGAGAAAGAACACTCGAGAAAGGAGGAAAAGAAGCCAGAAGAAGAGAAAGGGATGGATAAGGATCACATCAAGTCAGAGGAAAATAATAAATTGGAAGAACGAAAAGTAGAGGCTATTAAGGAGGAGAAAAGGAAGGATGGAGAGGAAAAGAAAGCAATTGAGAGTGAGGAGAAAGCGCAGATCAAAGATGAGAAGCAGGAGAAGGTGGAGGAGCCGAAAGAAAAAGCTAAAGCGGTAGAGAAAAAGTCCAACACAGAGAAAGAGCACACTGAAAAGGAGGAAAAGAAGGAAGAGAGCAATAAAGAGAAGGCAACGACGGAGGTGATACAAGAAGAAAAGAAGTCAGAGGAAAAGAAAGAGCACGCAGGTAATGAGGAAAAGAAGCTAGAGGAAGTCAAGGAACAGGAGAGAAAGGAGAGGAAGAAGGAAGAAGAGAAAAAGGAGGATAAAAAGGAAGTGAAAAAGACGGAAGACAGCGAGGAAATCAAGCAAGAGGAAAAGAAGAAGATAGATATTGAAAAGGAAGAAAAGAAAATAGAAAAAGAAGAAGTCAAACCGGAGGAAAAGAAGAAAAGAAAGGAAGATCACAAAGGAGAGAAGGAAGTGACGGAGGTGAAACAGGAAGAAAAGAAGCTAGAGGAAGAGAAGAAGCAGGAAGGAAAGGAGGAAGGGAAGATAGAGGAAAAGAAAGAGCAGACAAGAAAAGAGGAGAAGCAACCAGAGGAAGAGAAAGAGCAGGGGAAAAAGGAAGAAAAGAAACTAGAGGAGAAAAAGCATGATAGAAAGGAGGAAAGGAAGTTAGAGGAAGAGGAGAATAAAGAAGGAAAAGAGGAAAAGAAGTTGGAGGAGAGAAAAGAACAGACTAGAAAAGAGCAAAGAAAGATTATCAACAGAGAAGAGGAGGAGGCCAAAAACATTGAAGGGATGATGAAGGAAATGCTCGGCTTCTTCGGCCATGGGAAGCGAGAAAGAGCACCGTCGCAAGAAGAGAGTGCCAGAGAAGCAAAGAAGACGAACAGGGAGGAGTGGAAAAGAAGAGAGAGCGAGGGGCAAAAAGTAGAGGTGAACAGAAGCATCGAACGAGGAGCATTGGCCAGCCATGAAGCTGTGGACCAAGCGGTATGATAATGATAATTATGAAAAAAAAATTTAAAAAAAAATTATAATTTCATAAATTATTTCTTCTCTCTCTTCTCCCTTTCTGTGCACTATTTCTGTCGTTAAGTTTCTGTGTGTCACAACTACTATACATTTTTTATCTTTTAAGTTTTTTTCGCAGCTCCTTTCCTTATGATACTACATATAGAATTTGATTCACGTCTCTCTCTCTTCATAATTATCACTTTCATAACTACGGTACAGCAAATTTAGATTCTTGACTTTATAATTGGTATACAGTAGATAGAGCATATTCCTAATTCCTCATTTTTCCTTGTCACAATAATGTATTTCGGAACCAAAAACTCAAATTCGGTCTTTTTTCGGAGCCGAAATCACTCAAAAATTATCCATTATTTTTATTATTTTTTACAAAATTTTCAAACTATAAAATCACCGAATTCGAGTTTTTAGGCACCGAAGTGGCGCCGCCGCGGTCTGCAGTTCGGCACGCGTGTGTATGCCCCTCCAAGCCGACCTGCGGGCATGCTGGTTGAGGAACCGCCAGAGCTGCGCATGCTGGACCGGGCGGCCAACCTGTACGGGGACTTGTTCCGGATGATGCTGGACCCGGACGGGTTCGGGGCCCAGATGGTCCGCGGCAGTCCGGAGGAGGCGGAAGAGGAATATTACGGACGATAGAATCTCATTGGAACAAAAGACATCATTGTTTTCCTGCTGGATGATCAAAATGAATTATTTCAATCTTTTTCAAAAATATTTATTATTTTTTGCCAAAATTCGAACTGATGGCCAATAAGTTGGTACTATTCTATTTTATTTTTACTAAATTTCTTCCATTTCTTCGTTTTTTTTAAATAGGTATATTTCTTCTATATTTATCATTTTTTATTGAAATCCATTTTATTAGTGTAAAATTAAAAAAAACAGTAAAATTTTGCATAACTTTACATGGTGTGGCCGACATTTGCGGCCCCGGCACTTGCATTCTTGGTTCATAAACCTAGAAAAAATGAGTCTAATGTCAAAAAATAGAGCAAAAAAATAATATGGCCAAATACTGATAATTTGGCCAAAAAATTATTTGGTCATAACTTTTTTCATAATGGTCCAAATCGAGCGTGCTTGGGTTCCTTTTTAGCTAATTTTTTGCTCTCTTTTTTTGACATCAAATTCATTTTTCCAAACAAATCGATTTATATCGAAAGCCGTAAATGTCGTACAACCCTGTCGAAAATTCTTTTTTTTTATATTTAAAAATCCAACAAAATTTATTTTTTGATTTATGGCAATTTAATTTTTTTTGCAATTTTACTTTGAAATTTTTAGTTTTCCACCCACGAATACACAACAACGATGATGGCCCTGGAGGGCGATTTTGAAGAGGCGGAACGCGAGACACGCACCCATCCGGGCATCAATGGGGGCGATCTGGTGAAGAACATCATAGTGTCGGATCCACCGGAAGATGAGGAGGAGGAGGAATGTGAAGCAGAAAAATCAGAATCAGAAGGAAAGAAGGGACAAAAATCAGAATCAGAAGACCAGAAAGAAGAGCAAAATCAGAAGAGGAAAGTTGGAGAGCAGTTGGAACCACTTGGAGCCAAAACAGAAGGGCAGAAAAGTTCTGAAAAGTTTGAAAAGGCAGAAGCAGAGGATCAGAACCTGATAAAGCCAGAACCAGAAATCCAGAAGAACACCGAGAATGCAGATAAATCAGAACAAGAGGAAAAGAGGCAACAAATATCAGAAGTAGAAAATAAAAAGCAAGAATCAGTAGCAGATGGCCAGAAGCAACAAAAAACGAAATCGAAAAACCAGAATAAACAAAAATCAGAAGCAGGTCAGCAGAAAATTGTTGTAACATCAAAAGGATCAGAAGCCGAGGAAAAGAATAATGATATCGGAAATGGAAAGTCAGAGTCCACAAATCAGAAGAGTTCTGATAAATTGGAACATCAGCAAAAGTCAGACAACGAGGAGAAGAATGTTGGCATCAAGAAGCCCAGTGGAAGCCGGATTGAGAAGTATGGTCCCAGGAAGCATGATGAAAATGATATCAAGATGGGCATCAAGACATCTTCATCAGTTCGAGGTAACAAATACATATTGTGACTTTGTTGATGTTATGTTTCTATCATGTAATTCGAGGCCATAATAATCAGGAACCTCGACAACACAATCATAACAAGATTCGGTTAGAACTTATTTAAAACTTTTAGTTTGCAACTTTTTCCTTAGTTGCGTTTCTATACCAAATTTTCCTATTTTCTGCCATTTTAGAATTTTTCTTGTCTAGATATATTGGATTTAAATTATTTTATTTGTAAGCAGATTTATGTAATTTTCATATTCCTCATCAATGAGGTTTAATTCCTTCGTATACATGAGATAAGAGAATGTCCTTTATTATGGCCGTGATAATCTGGCTTATATAGTCATAATTTGACATTTTAATTTTAACCTCATAACTCATTGCCTAAGTCCATGTTTAAGCTAAAATTCGAAACATGTCACCTAATTTTAACAAGATTTCAATTCCAGCAGGCCACCCGACACCAATGAGTCATCTTCGAGACGGAGACGAAGTTCCACCACCGGGCCCGGATCCCACGTATTTGCCCTACTCAGAAATGCAACAAAAGTCGCTGATCCGGGACGGGGATGACGAGTATCCGACGGAAGGCAAAACATTCGTTGCGAAAAACCCCAAAGGAATCAAATCGACACCTGCGGACGATTGGGTACTGTACAATTATACCACGTCGGCCGAAAAGGACGACAACCAAGATAATAATGGAATCGTGGAAAAGGTCAAATTTTACCAATTTTAAATGTTATAAATTGGATTGCTCTGGTTGATAGAATAGTTAATAGATGGTTCTAGTTCCTATCTTCAAACTTCATAGTATATAGAGACCTGTTATGGAGCCGATAGATTCTATTTACCCATTATTGTTAACAGTGAACAAAAAATAAATCAAAAAACATATTGAAGCATAACAGAACTGTTTATAAAAATCGGAAGAAATTCGGTGGGGTATAGATTTCGATTCAAGCCCTTAAAAAATTTCTCGTATTAGTTACCCATAAGTGCATAGATTAGCAAAAAGTTTTTTTTCTCACATGCCCATTTTTGAGAAGTAGACCAAAACATCTTGTTCTGGAATCTGGGGAAAATCGCTTTTTTGATGGGAGTTTCAGGATAAAGATAATTTTTCAGTATAAAAATTTCGCAGCTAAAATTGTTAAAAAACCGTTTAATTTAGGAATATTCACAAAAAATTTCGGGAAAATCGCTTAAAAACTTTCAAGTAAAATTGTTAGAAAATAGTTTAATTTTAAAAAGTTTCCTATAAATACATATTTAGACATCAAATTCGAGCAGTACCTCCTCCTCATCTTCCTCCGATGCCAACTCATCTCCAAGTGAGCCTTTACAGTTGTTTCCCCAGCTCAATTTGGAATTGCTCCGTTCCGCAGCAACTCCACCGGCAGAAGTTGTGCAACGACAACGCGAGGAACGCGCACGGGTGGACAACGTGTACAAGCTGTTCAGCACCAAGGTGAGAAGTTTGGCGCCAAATTCAAATGGATTTTTGTCTTTTTATTCTATGAATTAAATTATCAAATGGACGAACTCGCTGCCCCAAGATTCGTCTAACCCAAAATTTGTCTAAACCAAGATTTGTTTAAACCAGGGGTGCACACGGCTACGATTTTTCATAACCGTAGCCGGCTATAGCTGTGGGGTCCATAGCCGTAGCCGTTTATAGCCGCGTCAATTTTGACCCGTAGCCGCCCGCGGCTAGCCGCGGCTATAGCCGTATTTTTAAGCCAAAAATTTTTCAATTAAAAAAATTTTGAAAATATTTTAAGATGATTTTTTCTCGAATTCAAAATTTCAATTTTTTAATAAATTATAAATTCCGAATTAATTATTTTTAAAGAAATCTATTTTAAAATTGGCCTTTGTAAAGCAGGGGCGTCATGAACGCAACATTTAAGGACATACATGAAGAAGAGACATGGAGACAGAAGACATGAAGAAATTTTTAAAAAGTTAAATTTTAGGGATGAATTTTGCAATTTATTTTCTTGTTTTGAAGGGTGTATTTTTTAGAGCTGCTCGAACTCTGAAAATTTCCCAAATTTCGAAACTCGAGACCGCCAAGTAAACTGTTACCTAAAATCCGAAAAATCGAAGCTCGTACTTGAGTCTCGAAACTTTAATAAACAGGGATCCCCTCGCAAAGATCCCCAACTACAAAAACGAAATATCTTTGAAGACAAAACATCTCAAAAAATTTCCGGACTCAAAAATTTTTAATGTGCATCTGGAGAAAATTTTTTTAAAGAATTTTTGGTAATTTCCTTTAAAAATTAAAAATGTTTTTTGGTTAGCGGCTATCACGGCTAGCCGTGGCTTTGGCGTCCATAGCCGTTAGCCGCCCGTAGCCGTCAAATTTTCAAAAATTTGTAGCCGTAGCCGCGGTTAGCCGCGGCTTAGCCGTAGCCGTGTGCACCCCTGGTCTAAACAACAAAAAAACCAAGATTCGTCTAACCAGTCAAAAAGCCAAGTTCGTCTAATAGCAAATGTCATTTGCGGGTTCTACATACCATCTTGGGGGTCTACATGTCATTTTGTGGGTTCTACATGAAATGTGTTTTTCGAACTTTTAGACAAATCTTGGCTTTTTAACTGATTAGACGAATTCTTGGTTTAGACGAATTTTGGTCTTTCGGCTGATTAGACGAATCTTGATTTAGACGAATTTTGGTAGCGTCGACGAACTAGTTTTATTGCAAGAAGTTGCATTTAAATGACGAATCCCTTGAATTTTGTGCCAAAATAATAAATTATTTTATATTATTTCTTTGCTTAATGATCCTTGAAAAAAGCCTCCCGCTCCTAAAATAAGGTTACCTTCGAAGAGTATTGAAAAAAAGAATATGGTATAAATAAGTTTTTTCGAAAAATTTTAATATCCCTCTATGATCAAAAATTTTTAGGAGTCCGTATATGATCTGATCCGACGTGTTCAACAAGCGGAGGCGCGACGGCTTGTAGTCCGGCAATCTATTCCTGATGGCACAACAGAAATCGAGACGAAAAATGGACCTATCAATGGCAAATGAGCTCATCAAAACATTGTTGTTTTATTTATTTTTATTTTGAAGAAAATACCCATTTGTGCCTTTTAAAAAAATATTTCCTAATCCCCTGGCCACAATTCTCTCATCAGATGGATTGTTCAAAATGATTTTTAAACATTTATTTAGGTGATATTATTACATATTCTCATTTTCAGCTGCTGCCAAAGTCATAGGATCAAACGAGAGGACAATATTGAATGGAGTTGAGGGGAGAGAGGAAGTGGGGTTTAGTTCCAAACCAACAATTATCGATCATCCTCATAACATGATGACACATTCAACTTCCGCGCAACAACCAACTCCACAACTTTTTACGCAACTCAACCGACTAAAATGAAAAAAATCAAACTCCTTTTTGCCTTATTGGAGCACAGATATTTTCATCCTCATAAATTTTTCTACTAATCTAATATCCTTCGAAGGTACTTTAAAAAAATAATTTTTTTTATAATTAAGCATCATTACAAAACTGAAAAGTGTAAGTCTTGTTGCATTATTATGTCGGTGCTGCAGAAAATTTCGGCCGCTAAAAGTCGGCGCAGTTCACTGCAGTCCAACCAATCACAGCATCCGGAGGAAGAGGAGGTGGATGAGGAGGAGAGCGAGCAGCAACTGCAACAGCTGTTGAAGGAGGCCAGGCAGTTCAGGCGCCAACAGCTGGACGGCGCCAAAGGGCGAACGGAGGTATGGTGGCGGGAAATTTTTCCGCAAAGATCTAAATGTAACCAAGAGACATACATAAGTTGGTATCAAAAAATAGGTAATTTCTAAAAAAATGAGTGATTATTATTTTCCAAAAACCAATTCTGGATGGCAGATCAAAAAATTTTGTTAAAATGGATCAAAAATTATTTATTGCTATGCCATTTTCAGGATGCTAAATTGTTGCGCACCCTGTGCGATCTGTTGGAAGGCTCGCTGATGATGTATTATTCGTCGTCAAAATCTGTGGAACAACCTGGAGAGGAAAACAACAAAAACAATACTGAAGAGTGCAATAAATCGCATCGCAACTTTTACGAAACATGGGCCGCCGGTTTTCAGAGGCCGTTGCGCAAAAAAGCAACGCCTGTGCTGCAGCAGAAAGCTGCCGTTGGCAATGTTGCGGAGATGGGCACGATTCAGGAGGAACATGAGCATGAACACCAACAGCAACACAACAAGGACCTGGAGGCACAAATTGAGGGTGAAAATGGGGACAATTTAAGGGGAAAAATATCCAAAAATAGAAAATGGTAAAAATGACATTTAGATTATCTAAAAAAGTTGAGATAGGGACAAACTTTTCCCAAACTTTTTTGAAAACAAATTGCTTTCATAGAGTTAAGAAAAAAAATAGTTGCTCCGGGTGAGGCTCGAACTCACGACCTTCAGATCACTCAATTGGATTATGAGACTGACGCTCTACCGACTGAGCCACCGAAGCAAGCGAAAAATGGGCTGGGCCAATTCTTTTTGGCCAAATACTATAGGCCAAGGTGTAAACATCAGTTCATCACCCAACTAATCATTATTAAGCGCTATGATTAATATTCAAATTAGTCAAAAGATTCAAAAAAAGTTGTGGCCGAATTAGTCTGTCTTGGCAAATTTTTATTGTTATGTAATTTTTGGGCCGCTTAATTAGCCATTTGAAAAAAATTAATCCCTTTTATAGCTCAATTGTTTGATAGATAATTCCATTAAAAAATTTGCCTATTAAAGGGAAAATGGTGAAAAATGTGAAATTGGAATAATTTGAAATTTTCAGGCATCATCGATAAGGAGGACATGATTGCATATCAAGAGATTGATGAGGCAGAGCCGGTAAGGTTCCTTTGTTGGTAATAATTTTTTAAATGATCTCTAATTTTATTTTGCAAAATAAAATAATAAAAATTTAGCGAAATTTTCTCCCGAAAAAATTTCCCATTTTGCAAGTTGCACATCAACTTGTTGCCCCATGTTGCGCTGGTTGCGGTCGTTCTCAGCTGGCTGCTGTTCGGCTCAGCCATTTTTCGCTGGATTGATCCTGAGATCGGGGCCAAATCCCATCCCCGATCCTTCATCTGGTGCTTCCAACTGTTGACCACAATGTGAAGAAAAGAAAATTGGGGAATTTTTTTAAATAATATTTTTTCTATTTTTAAAGATCTGTAATCTGTAAAAAATAGGATATGGATCAGTATCTACCTAAAAGCGGTTATACGACATTTGCGGCTCGCGGCTAAAATTTTTTAAATAAATTTTTTTATCATAATTTGTCCCTTTCAGTGGTTGGGGAGATTCACGGGCCACCAACGCTCTAAGCCAAGCATTTACTATCCTGTACATTCTGCTGGGTAAGTGATTGTAATTTTTTTTGTAAATTTTTCTAATATTGAGTAAAAATTTTTTATTAGTTTTTTTAGATTTTTAGCCCCTCTTTTCTCTACTTCTTTTCTTATTTTTATACATCCAGGTAAAAATAATTTTTATTTTTTCGACTTCTAATAAAAGGAAATGTTTTCTTCATATAATTTATTAGAAATTAGGTAAAACTTTTTTTAATACTTCAAAACGTTAAGAATTTTTCTACGAAAAAAAACAAAAACAAAATTTGGCAATTCTATTGTTTCAGCTCAAAGGAACTAGCATTTAGGGAAAAGGAATGGGCCAAAGCATGTGTGCTTCGGTGGCTCAGTCGGTAGAGCGTCAGTCTCATAATCCCAAAGGAGTGATCTGAAGGTCGTGAGTTCGAGCCTCACCCGGAGCAACTATTTTTTCCATTTTTTTTAATTTTCAAATATTATAATGATTATTAATTTTTTCTGCTCAATTTATAGCTGAATTAATTATTGTTTTCCCCGAATTTACTCCTTTTTCCCAGTTTTTTCCCGGCCCGAAGCATTTTGGGAATTGATGGGGTTTTGAGAGGTCCCTGGTGTCGGGCCCGGCCCTGATTGTTTTTCGATCACTAATTTTCCTCACAAAAGATACCAAGGAAAAAAGGTTTTCACTAAAATTCATAAATTCTCCTACGAATATTCCAGGCATTCCAATTCTCTTCTCTGCCTATGCCAACATGGGCCGTGCATTGACCGAGTTGTGCTGTATTTTATGGCCAAAACTGGAGGCTTGGGTGCGCGACAAAATTGTCGGCGCTAAAAAGGTTTTCATTTTTAAAGTTAAAATTCTAACCCGATAAGGACCACTTACAGTTTTTTATACAGAATATAAACAGAAATTTGGTGCCCTCTCAAAAAGGTTTTTTATCTACCATTTCCATGGTCTTTTCAGTTATTTTTCTAATTTGCCTTTAAAAATAAGAAATTTGCATTTCAGATTTTTTTAAACAATTCTGATAAATTAGAAACATAACAAAGCGTTTTAACTCGAACTGTCGATCTCGATCGGATAAATCGCTGATCAACTTCAACAGAAGCAATTAATTATAAGTGGCCTCCATTTTTGAATTGTTCTGATATTTTCAGAATCATTCTGATGCCCAGCAGGAATCGGCGGGTGCCAAAGCGGGAAAGGGTGTGCCGGAAGTGCAGCAACGCATGCCGGTGGCGGCCATTTGTGTCCTCTTCTTGCTGCACAACCTTGTCGGTCTGCTGATCTACTCTGTTTGGCTTAAGCAGTGGCCCGTGGTGGCATCCATCTACTACAGGTAATTTGCACAGCACATAATTTAATGCTGTCCTTTGAGAATACTATTAAAACTAGAGACCGGATCGAGACGAGATTTTTCGAGAATCTCGATTCGAGATCGATCTCGAATCTCTAATTAAAACATAAATTTTTAATTACTATGATAAAAATTCAATTTAGCGTCACCACGATGGCCACCTCAGGATTTGGGGACTACCATCCAGATACGGACAGCTGGATGGAGGTAAAATTGCGCGTCAGAAAAAATTGTGGAAATCTGTCTTCTTCATTTGAGCCTATAATTTTTCGAAGCGATTTTTTCCTGTATTAAATTGAAAAAAACAAGCACACACGTGTGATCAACTTATGGAAAATTTATAATGCACAAAATCGTTTCAAAAAATTTCAATTCAATGGCGCCATAATTTATGTTTAAATTTCATGCCGACATCCCTATCGTATTTCTCTTTTGTGCGAACCCTTTTTTACCAAAATTCTAATTTTTTAATGCATGATTTTTTGGTACCGTTGAACCCTACTTTCGCGCCATACTTCAAATTAAAATTTTCGCGCTCTCAGGTAGTCGTTGCGATGCTCTACCTGTCCGTGGGCATCACCCTGCTCTCCGCCCTGTTCCTCACCATCTCTTTATATTACCAACTGATCCATCATGTCTACCTGAAGGATTGGCTGGCCACTTCATATTATCGTACATTTAGTGATCAAGTTTTCCCGTCGAAACCAGAAGGGAATGGCGCCAAAAGTGAGATCAAAAATGAGATGTGATCTTGTCAAATTGAATTTTTAGTACAATAAATGTTGTATAAATTATTTTTGAAACAATATACAATGATTTTCAAGGACGCATTACGGATTTTACCCCTATCCCTTAACTCGATTTCTTTTGAACATATGTTGTATAATTTTTTTTTAATCCTGAAATATTGATTTTCAGGAGTGAATTTTCGAATTTTACCTTTTATCCCATTAATCTGTTTTTTGAACAAAAAGCATGGCCATCTGATACATCATTTTGCTCACAATTATATCTTGATTTCTACTCTATCGATCAGTACATACAAATATTCATTTTTCATTGCATTTTTCAAAAAATCAAATTTTTTCACCGGCAAAAATGTTAAAACTTTTGAACCCCTCTGGTATGGTTTTATTATTGCTCATTGTCGCGTGACCGGGGATCATCACCACCATCCATTTTTGATTGTTACAGCACACAACAAAGTTGTCAGGCGACTGCCCCTTTCTGTTGTGATGATGATGACGAACGAAGTGTAAAATTGTAATACGTTAATTTATGTTTTTGAATTTGTTGCCGAACCATAATAATTTCAGAAATTCTAATTTTTGAACCTTTACATATTTATTTGTAAATTATGATAAAAATTTGTGACATGGATAAAATAAACATCATGACTATTTTAGGCAAATTCATTTCTTTTTTTCAGGGCCTTCATAAATAATTTTTTAAAGATTTTTTGGTCCCATTATAGGTATGCTTGGTAACCATTTCTTGGCTTCTTATTAGCATTTTAGAACATTTTTATTTTAAAATAATTTTCCCATTTTTAAGAACAGAGAAATGCTCACTTCCATGGTGGAGTTGGATAATACAGGTGGTGGCGGCTCCAACCAGGCCACCATTGCCAGCACCAAAACTTGGCCAAAGGCGCACCTTTCGCAACGGTTAGTAGGCCATTCAATCAGATTTTTTACTCATTCTTATTGCAAAAAAAAATTGTATATATGCGCTAGATTCAACGGATTTTTAATTTAATACACAAAAATTGTGTTTTTTAAGAATTTTCGCCGTTTATCAACTTGAATTTTCGCCGTTTATCAAGAATATGAATTTCTTTTCAACAAATATGTATAGATTTTTCGGCACTAACTGAAAAGCGGCCACTTTTGAAAACCCACAAATTTAACAGGGGGGCCCTTTTCATTTGAAAACCAAAAAAAAATTTTCATTTTTTTAAACGTTTTTTAACTATTTTTGAGCAAAAGAGTTTCAAAAAAACCAAAAAAAAATTCATTTTTCCCCAACAAGGGGGACCTTTTGGTGAGTTTTCAAAAGTGGCCGCTTTTCAGGTAGTGCCGATTTTTTCAAACTCTGCATGATATGTATAACAAGCAAACAAAGTTCATAAAATTCTGCATGCCTTATACATTCTGCATTTGCACGCAGAACCATGTCCGATCTGCACTACCGGATCCAGCTGGAACGCGCAATTACTGCAGCAAAAGTGCAAGACGCCACTGCTGCAGGTTCTTCTGATGCGGAATTCTGCAGACTCAAGGCACGCTTGCTGCGGGCGTTGGAGCACGTGCGTGATACCAAAACACAGCAAATGCTGCAGAAGGCTGGCAAACGTGCCTGCAAGCGTGCAAAACCGCAGGTGCAACCCCCGCACTTTGGCTCCATGATCCTCTACGGCAGCACACTGCAGCAGAAGGAAGGTCTTAATTTTAGTCTTATTAGATAAGTCATAGTTTTGCAGCTAATTAGAAAAATTAGGGCGTCTAAATGGCTTCCAGATATTTGGGGAAATTTCAAAAAATAATTACAAAATATGCCTAAACCATTTGAATTGGCTCAATATAAAAAGTTATGGAGAAAATTTTTTTAAAGAATTTTTGGTAATTTCCTTTAAAAATTAAAAATGTTTTTTGGTTAGCGGCTATCACGGCTAGCCGTGGCTTTGGCGTCCATAGCCGTTAGCCGCCCGTAGCCGTCAAATTTTCAAAAATTTGTAGCCGTAGCCGCGGTTNATATAGTTTTTTTTTCAAAAATTTCCCGATTTTAAAGGTTTTAATTGAATTTGCCGGTTATTTTGAATATGCATTTTTATTTGATTTTTACTATTTTTTGGATTTGAATGCCTCGATTTCTGCAGTTTTTCCTGCGCCATTGTCCCCTGTTCACCATGCTCCTATTCGCCTTGGCAATCATTGTGCTCGGTTCGGTGTTATTCCAGGCCGTCGACGAGTCAATCGGGGCCAAACCATTCTACAATGTGCTCACCTTCTGCTTCCAGGCTTTGGGTAATTTTTAGAAATCCACCCTCCCCACACAAAAAATTTCATCCCTCTATGTATTTGTTGAAAATATTGAGAAAAACTCAATTTTTAAAATCGATTTTTGACGAAAATCCAAAAAGAAATTTAAGGACCGAAAGGAACAGAAACAATATGTAGAAGATGGTTCCAGGTATAATTGAAAATCGCATTCAAAATGATTAATAATTACTTACATTCAGATAATGGAGCATTAAAATTGGAAAATAATTGCTTAAGATGGGAAAAATCCACTCTAGAGCTTTGAAACAAGTGGAAATGGGGGTTTTCCTAGTTATTTTAGGCACACAAAAAGGGTACATATGTATTTGTCTTTCTAATAACTGGTTCAAGATTAAGAAAAATCTTCAAAAAATCAAAAATTGCCTCTTATTAGGAACAATAGGCTGGGGTGATGTGCGTGCCGGCACCGCGTGGGGCCAACTCCTGTGCACCGTGTACACCCTGTTCGGGGTGCCAATGTTCTTCTCGGCACTGGCCATGGCCGGGCGGACCCTGGTGTCCGAGCTGTACACCATCGACTGGCTGTTCTTGACCTGTGTGGTCCGGCCCAGGGTTGGTTTTCAAGATGATCTTCAATACCCTCCCTCCTAAAAATTGCATTAAAAATATCCTAAAATTCTTTTAAAACTTAAAATTTTACTATGCATAGAAAAATCAAGAAAATTTTACATAGGCCTGATTAGCCCCTGGTTTTACAAGAGTTAAAAATTTCATATCCTTATCTTTAAATTGGAATATAATTTATTAAATCAAAAACGTACCAAAGTGTACGAAGTGACCTACAAAAATTTCATTAAAAATTTCACAAGCCTGATGAGTAGGGCTTGAAAAAATATCCAAATGGATATTTTTTGCGGAGGCTCAAAATGGCCTGAAAATCAAATAAAAAGCATTTTTAGCTTGATTTGAGTTCAAAAAAAAGCAACTTTTATGTGGATATTTTGGATATTTTTGGATATTTTTGGACTTTATGTGGATATTTGGATATCGCATGGATATTTTCGAATTATGTGGATATTTTCATGGATATTTTGTCATTTCTGGGAAATTCGTAAGCAAAAATGCAATAAAATCCAAAAATTTTCAAATTTTTTGATTTTTTTGATCAAATTTTTTTCAAAATACAAATTTTCAAAAAATTTTAAGCGAAATTTAGCCAAAATGCCACCGAAAAAATCGAAAGAAAAAAAATTGAAAAATACACCCCTAAGAAAAGGAAATTTGGCGAAAATTTGAAAAATACACCCCTAAGAATGGCAAATTTATGTGGATATTTTTACTAATTTATGCGGATATTTTGCGATTTTTGGCGGATATTTTATCCGGATATTTTGCGATTTTATATGGATATTTTTTCAAGCCCTACTGATGAGCCTTATTATGAGGCACAGGATAGATTTTGGAGGATAAATTATAAACACTAAAAATTGCACAGAAAATACTAGAATTCTTTAAAATCTGGACAAATTTAATCAAAATCGATGGGAAAAAAATTCGGGAAAATTTTCAGAGACCTGATGAGCCCCTGGTGGAACAGCATATGCCTCTTCTTAAATCTGTCCAATGGCTTGTTGTCCATCAATTTGTTGGATTACTTTTGTACGGCGAATTGTTCAAGCACTATCGACCCATTCAGACACTGTATTTCTGGTATAAAAATCGCAAAAAAATTCATAAATAAATTGTGTATTTTTAAAAGCATGACTTCAATGGCCACAATCGGAATCGGAGGTTAATATTGATGAATAATACATAGAATAGTGCTCAAAAGACTTTTCTCATCGCGAATGCATTATGCTTGGACGAAAAAAGTGCATTTTCATGAAAAGTTTTTTTTTTATTAAAATGTTTAAAGTATAATTTTTTGTCTTTTAGGGGTGGGGGATAAAAGTTATTAGGGGGCGGAAGATAAACCATATGACTTTACAAATGCTATAAAAAATTAAAAAATAATAATATGGTCAAGGTAATCATTCTTGTAGGTTGCTTGCCAAAATTAGGCCAATTCTGAAAAAAATTATATTGGTCAAAATAATTATTGAAATGGACCATTCAGAGAGTTGGAACTAATTTAATGCTGTATCCTTTGACATCAAATTCTTTTCGGGATTCTAGGGGACTCCAGTGTATTTGAGCTGATTTGTTATTCTGGGGACTCATAAATGTACCAGGATTCTAATCACATTATTCTGCTTTTTTCGGATTATTTTTTGATTATTTTTTTAACTCATTCTTCTGACGTTCTAACCAGCTTAATTAGATTTGATTCTAGTGTCCGTCACGGGATTCTAGGGGACTCCAGTGTCCTGTTTCCCCTGTTTCCGGTTCAGATTTCCATCCGGACGCCGCCAACTTGCTGGAGGCCGCAGTGGCAATCCTGTTCCTGGGCTCCGGCATCGGCTTGCTGGCCCCGCTGCTGATCGGCATCGCCTACCACTTCCAAACGCTGTTCTTCATCCGACTCCGGGGCTGGCTATTGAAGCGAATGCGTGGGGAGTAAAAAAAATTCAAAATTTTTTGACATTGTAAATTCGTTGCAGCCAAGATTTGTCTTTTTATTTTTACATGATGTATGGGATTTGTTTTTTTATCCTTTAATATTTTTATGTCTGACAATTGCATTCCTATTACGGATTAAATTTTTTTCTTGGTCATATTTCTTGGCCAGAAGTCAGAGGACAAGGGACCTTCTCACGACCTGCTGGGTGTTGATGTTGAGTCGAAAATAAAATTGATTATTTTTCAATTTAAAATTGCTGCTATATTTTATATTTCAAAAAATATATAACTGGAAATAAAAAATTTTAGGAAAAAATCTTTTTTTTGACCAATTCAAAAAATTGGGATCATTTTTGGATCGAGAAAAAATAATCCAGCACATTGATCTGATCATAAACCGGGACCTTGGATCGGATCAGATTTTGATGGATCACGCAAACACGGATTCGGCCACTTCAAAAGCATTTGGAGGTTTTTCATTAGGCATCCTAGCATCGGTGGGTTGGTTCCGTCGCTTTTGCGACTTGGATGGTCATCTGGGGCCAAACCGGTGGCTGTGCAGCTACAGTGGTTGACCATTGTCGTAGAGCGCGATATCCACAAATTCGAGCAGTGTGTCGACGGAACGGAGAGACGAAACTGTCGTGGATTGGTGAAAAATTCGTGCTCACTCACGTGCAGTATTTTTTATTGGGTGAGTACCTTATACAGGGTGACACAAAAGTCCTGTTACATGGTAAATTTAAAATAACTTTTTTATTAATTGATCAAATTACAATCAAATACTGTCAAAAGATACCCAATAACTTCCTGAACCTGTACCGGTTTTGCTTGGTTCTGGACGACCTAGATCTTTCGCTCATTTTTGAAGTACTCTAATGTGCCATACTCCCTACACATATAATTTAATTTTTTCTTTTGAAAAATTTTTACTGTAATTTTTTGATGGTCTGATAGACAGTCATCCTTGAGATCCCAAGTAGGGTTGCAATTTTGGAAGCTATTATTTCTTATTAGTTGGATGATGTTATTTCCGAAATTCAAAGAGAAGATTTTATAGAGAATTGAATGGCCTACAAAACAAAAAAAAGTAACAAACAATTCCTCTTCTCATAGAAAAGATAGGTGCAGAGAAATGAGTGTAACAGGACTTTTGTGTCACCCTGTAGTATACCCCCTATCTACTGGCACGGGACACTTGTACGTGTTTTCTCAAAATGTCGATTTATATAAAATACTAAATATATAGTTAGTTTAGTCCACTTGAAGCTTTGATGCTGCAAAAAATCTTTTCGAACTCAGATAGAATATGTGATCGAAAAATTGACTTCTAACTTGTAAGTAAAAGAAAAAACCTAGACCCCTTCGAATTTATCCCTTACAAAAAAATTAGGACAAAGATAGACGCTCACAAAAAAATTTTAGTCATACTTTTTGTAGTAGGCCAACCAATTTGCTGTTAGCTTACCAGCTCATTTTATAGTTGTTTTTTGCGCTATTTTTTAAGTGACCTTGGCGTTAATATATCGCGAGAGTTTCAAGGGTACATATAATTTTAGACAGGCCGTATTTTAAAGTTGGGCAAAATATGAGTTAGACTTTTTTTTAAATTTTTGGTCCACTATTTGGAAATATAACTCACATTACGATGCTCAGCGGGTTGCTCATGGCATAGAGTTCGAAGAGGAGGATGCCAATGTGGGCGGATGTCTTACCAATGGACTGCATCGAGAATATCGCATCTACCACAAGGAATAGCAGTGGGAAGCCGATGAACATGAAAGGCAACAGCAGCTGTGAAAAGCGAAAATTTATTACTTTTTTGACTTTTTAAAAAAAAATTAATAAAAGGCTCAAATTCGAAAAAAATTAAAAAAATATATATTTGCATTTTTGCCACCTTTTTTGCAATTTTTAAGTTTTTCATATGCCTTTTTATGTCTTTCAAAGATCAATGACCATGTGGTACCTGTACCATCAGAGAGATGATGAGTTGTAGTTGCAGTTGGTAGGTGTGCTTGGTGAAGTGGCCGGCATTTGATCTACATTGTACATACAGTATACTACAGTAACCCATCCTGGTCAACGGTATATGTACCTCAGGAACCATACAATACGGACCGCGAACAGGATGGCAACGGTGTAGGCGATGCAGAAGGCGGCGGCCAGAATGGAGAAGGTTTTAAGCATCAAAAATGGGTTCATCACGAGCACGGGACGATGGGCCAAAAGGGCGTCCGAATACAGCTTTTGCCCCTCCCCATGGAAGAAGGTCGACACGCCGGCCAAAGTCAGCTGAATGGTGGTGCATTATACAGTAAACTCCAACTAGTGGCAGGCCGACTCGTGGCGGCCAACTAATGGTAGGATCACCTAGTGGCGGGCGACTAGGGGTGGCCAGCTAAATTCGTGGCCAAATATTGGCGGCCGATTTAGTGGTTGTCACTCAAATGTCATGGAGGAAATCCAATCATGAAATTATTTTTTGCTTGATATCTAAAACTCAGAATTTTTATATGGCTTTTTATCTTTTTAGTTTTACCCTTATTAGTCGATCTACACAAGTTGGTGTTTAAATCCAGCATTTTTGTAGAAAAGTTAAAAATTTTCCAACAGTACAAATATAGCTTTTTCAAACTACATATTCGAGCTCTTTGTATTTTAGGCCACTAGTGCAAGCCTACCTTCTCAGGATCGATCAGCACCGGAAATGATAACACAACAAATGCTGTGGCAACGAAGCACACACCGACCACCTCAGCGTAGGGCACCCAAGGTCGGGTGAGCCACCAGTGCACCCGGGGCTGATGGTGCTCCATCCTGTGTGATATGAAATGGGTTGCATTTTTGTGAGGAAATTTTGACCGAAAAAGTACAAAATAGTATGTAGTTTTTTGTAAAATTTTTGCATGTAAAGATTTTCAGCAGTTTGACATTTTGTTATCTTTATCTTTCCTTATCAGAACGTTTTAGTCCTTAATAAGGAATAAAGACGTCAGAATAAATTTGGCCACGAACACGGATGCATGGCGGAACAGCACGGAGAGCACTTGGAAGAGGCCTTGGCCCAGGACGCCAAATTCGGCCAAACAAAACTGCAAATTGCTCGAATTTCAGAAAATCAGCAAAAATGGCCAATATATATAATGAATGGTAAAAAATAATTATAATATCCTATCATGTCAGAGCTGGGCACGGGCTAATTTGGTCACAAAAAAGCTAAGTCCGGCCCCCGGCCCGTATGACTACAAGGCTAGGATCAAATTTTTTAAACATTTTTTACCACGATGCCCATCCTTGCTTTTGATGTCAAATTCATTATTTTAGGTTTCAGTCAGTTGAATCGAGTTATATAACGAATGGGGCGCAATATGATCAAACACTCACCCCAATCCGACCAGCATCCGGCCCAAAAAATCTGGCCAACCCGTTGACCGAGGCACCCAGGGTTGGCACCCAATTGTCGGGGATGACCGATGGCCACTCTGGTGAGGGCATCAAAAATCTGAGCAAATGTCTGTCTCATATACTTATATAGTAATTACATAATATATTCATAGTAATTACATACCTACATAGTACCTAGTAATTACATAATATAGGCCTTATACCATAGTATTCTCTCTAAAATAGGGTTGGGCACGGNGGACGGGGATCGGGAATTTCGGGGACGGGGATGGGCAAAAAAAATTCTAATAAGTCCAAAAAAATTCCAAATTTTTTAATCTCCCCCATGTTTTCGAACCTCATCAGAGGGTGATCTTATTTTAGAGAGGGGTCTTATTTTAGAGTGAATACGGGATAATAGTGTATAACAACTTATTGATGGAATGGAGACAAAATTTAATGCATATTAAGTATAGTAATGGGGGTGAACTTGGTAAGAGAAAAAAATTATTTTGCATATGTTGGAGCTAATAATTATGCTATTGTCTGCTTAAAGCATCGATCATCCGACAATAGAGAAATTTGGAGATCAAAGGGATGGAAAATGAAAAAACTAAGAATCCACTGGGAAGCAAGATTCGTCCTAATTTACATCCTCAATTTTGCACTTTTCCAGAAAAACAATTTTAAATTTTTCAAATTTTTAAAATGAAATAGTATCATTCAAAACGCATCTTTAAAATATCAGTAAAGAGGTGGCGTAAATTATAAGGATTCCTAAATAAATATAATGTCTTACCGTACTGCCGCACAGGTAGAAGCGGTAGTTGTGCATTCCCTGGGCCGACTTGGTGATGATCAGCCAGATCATATAGCATTGGAAGCACATGGACAAGGCGGCAAATGCGGGCATTATGATTAGATGAGAGGGAAGGATGGAGGAAGCCGTTTGTGGAACCTGTGGAAGAAACCGGAAATTGAGAAAATACAGAAATATCCGGGACTGGACACCGAAATTTCGGACATTTGAGCACCAAATTGGACAGCAAATAACAGTTGGGTCCATAGAGCCGGCGCCGGTTTATTACGTTATTGCTAATACTTTATTGAAAGATTAAAGCCAAAAAAATTCAACATTTTTAGTGCTCAATTGTCCGTTTTTTTAGTTGGTGGTTGGTGCCCATTTGTCCGACGGTATTCAATGAATTGGTTTGGACAGATAGTCTCAATTCGGAATATCATAATTCCTATATTGGACCCACTCCCAACAAATTTTCAAATTTTTTATTGAGCATCTCCTCTGCTACCGGAGTAGTTTGAAAAATAAATAAGACTCTCGGGGGTCTCATTGTAAGAACTACGGTAAAAAACACATCATTATCAGATGATTATAACGTCCAAACCAAAACAAATACAAAATCTTCTCAATAATTTTACCTTTCTGCATACGAATCCCTGGGCCAGCATGTCGCACCGGGTGTCCCTCCACACCGGCTGTCCCCTGACCATCACCACACAGTTGCCCAATGCCATCACTCCATCATTGATCGTCGGGGATTTGTTCAGTTTTGGCCACAAAAAATGGCCATCCTCCCAGAAGTGATCCGCCAGCGAATCCTCTTGGCCATGAAAATAGTCCGAAGGTGAGGCGTCGGACCATAGAAGTTGGGCAGGATGGCCGACGAACTGACGGGACACGAACAGGCCCAGGTAGAAGGACATGGGATGGTCGGTGGAAGAAGAATTATTCAGCAACAGAGCATTGATGGGTGCTGAATGTGCAAGATGGCATGATTTTCACAATTTTCAAAGAAAAATTTCTCTTTAGGATGAGTTTGAATCAAAAATATAATTTTACTTTTTTTCATAGGCCAGCCCCATTTACCCATCAAAAATGCATTTTCCTCGTCACTATGCACTGATGCCAATTCAGCTGCATTGTCCACGCAAGTCCGTCTGGCCTGCTGCATGGTCACCGGCGAATGGGCCAAGAAAATCTGCAGAAATTATATATAAAAAATTCGAGAGCTAAACTCTTCTAGAATTTAAGGTGAAAAAAATATTATGGAGGATTGTGGGACCGGAATTGGTATCGGTCTGGAATCAGTAATTGTTACGGATCGAAAATGGAAGCAGGATGAAACCGGAATCGAACTCTCTTAATCTAAATCCGGAAATGGACCGAAATCCGGAAAATAGTACTTTGGTAACATTCCAGAATTAGAACTGTATCAGAATCCTAATTGATACCAGAATCTAAACGGTGGTAGAATTGTAATTAGAATCGCTGTCGGGTCAGAATCCGGAATTGAAATCTATCCGAAATCGGAGCGACATTCTAGTTCTGGTTTCATATTGGCGAGAAAAATCGTCGTCGAACCTTATTTCGGGAAAAAATATCGGATTTCAATGGATTTCAGATCATTGACATAGACATAAGATATTTTTGGCTAACGATCTGTCACTGCTAAATATAAAGTAATAAAGGATTTTTGATTTTATAATTAAAAAAGGCTGATTCCGGTCTAAAATCTGGCCCGATTTCCTGGCCCCAGTCCGTTCAGTTTCCGATTTTGAAAAATTTCCATTCATTCTGCTTTACCCTAGCTAAAAAACCTTGAAGCATGACGACGATGACGTGGATGAACTATTGTTGAAGACCATCCAATCCTGCGGGCACTTTTGTTGTTGTTGGTCAGCTCTTGTTATCAGCAAAAGCAACGACAACAAGAAGGCCATAATTGTAAGGTTAGTGGATTGTGAAAAGGACATTGCTAAGGCTATTTTTTTTTCAAAAACACTTCAAAATTTGAATTTATTTAATAATTACTAAAAGCTTTACGTATGTACGTATGTACTACTGGGATGATTAAACAACCCTAGAATCCGCTTGAAAAATTCACGGTGAAAATTATTGAAACGAAAATTTGATTTCAAAATTACAAAACACCCAACAATGAAACACCGGACAATGCGGGATTGGGTCTTTCGTTAGCCTGCCGTTCTATAGCAACGTGTCAGAGACGCATAATACCTAATCGATTTCTCTGCTCCTTTTTTGCACTGTCTTATTATAACTTGGATTTTTTCCCACTATAGGGTTGATCGGTCACCCCAGTAGTATGTCTTTGTGTAATAATTTTTTCTACTTATTGTATACATTTTCTAGTTAAATATAAAATTTTTAAGAGATCTGATTTGTCAAATCTGTTTTTAGATTCGAAATCAGCATCAATAATGTCCATAGAAGGTTATTTTTAGATAATTTTTGACTTTTTTCGAAAAAATATAATTTTCTACGTTAAGTATGATCTCATGTGAAAACCGCGTGAGACTTGGTGTCAGCTCAATATGGATTCTATGCTATGCTCTTGAAACCCATAAATATAAAAATTAGGCATTTTTTGAAAAAAAAAGATTTTTTTGACCAAAAAAGGAGACAGACAGACCTTTACCATTTATTAGTTATTACTAAGGAAAGTGCGCTCATCTGGGGTACTGTTGAGAAGCGAGGAAATAATTAGTGGAATTGTACGTGAATGTATTATCAGAATCAGCAGCAGGGCATGGTTGGGTTTCACCTGCTGCTCATGGCACATTTGTCCCTATCACATCAGACCATTTTATGCATAATTCATGATAATAACAAATTCATGTACAGAAATCGGTGCGGGAGTCAGAATCTTCGTCATTGAGGGAATGTTCGTCAGCGAAATAATTTTTGGAAAATTTTCCTCAATCGGAATAAAAAAAGGAAATTTCATTAAAGAAATGAGTTTAAAGGATGCTTGGAAATTGCGTGTTTTAAGGAAATTTTCAAAAATTTCCAAGGAAATTCGATATATTAAAAAGATTTTTAAAAAATCATGCATAACTTCTTACATAATGCATTTCCTTTGAAAACGTGACTTTTAAAAGTTACTAGAACGTCTTCAAAACTCATTATGGAAAAGGGTTTCTGTATCAATGTGGCTCCTCTTGTCCTGCTGCCGGTGCTGTTGATGGCGGTGGCTCCGGCGGATCCGCGATTTGAGTGGTCATCGGAGGCCAAATGGGTGGTTTGGCAGCAACGGCAGCAGCAGTGGTTGACCGTAGTCGGAGGGCGCGGAAGCCACAAATTCGAGCAGTATGCCGACGGAACGGCGCGACAAAACTGTCAAATGGGCGAAAAATAAATTCGCAAATTTAAGCCATTCGACAAAAATTTGGTTGTTCCATAGTTAGTCCAGGGCTGTGCTCGGGCCTCTGGCCTGGTCTAGGTCGGGCTCGGACAGGCTCGGAAGGAAATTTCATTTTATTAAACTACTGTTTTTTTTTGAAATTTTTCTTGCGAAACTTTTTGAAAAAATGTATGGAGAAATTTTTAAAATTAGTTATGTTTTATCGCTTTATCGAATACGCACATTACGATGCTCAGCGGGTTGAGCATGGCATACAGCTCGAACAGGAGGATGCCAATCTGGGTGGATGTTTTGCCAAAGGACTGCATCGAGAATATGTTATCTGCCAGAAGAAACAACAGTGGGAAGCCGATGAACAAGAAGGGCAACAGGAGCTGTGAGAAAAGGACTCATAGGTTGTATAAAATTGGCGCCAGTTGGGGTTTTAAATTTAGCAATTGTCAAAATCCCCACAAATCAAATCCCCAGCTCATCAATTTTCGTCATAGTGAAATTTTTCGCGGTTTTCGACCGTGAAATTTTCATATAAATTTTTTTTTACCTGCACCATCAGCGAGATGATGAGCTGCAGTTGCAGTTGGTAGGTGTGCTTGGTGAAGTGGCCGGCATTTGATCTACATTGTTGGACATACTGTACAGTACCGTAACCCAGTTACAGCGGTACCTTAAAAACCATATCAGACGGGCAGCGATCAGGATGGCAACGGTGTAGGCGGTGCAAAAAGTGCCGGCCAGAATGGCAAATGTTTTAAGCATCAAAAGTGGGTGAAACGCGAGCACGGGACGGCGGGTCAGAAGGGCATCAGAGTACAGCTTTTGCCCCTCTCCATGCAAAACGGTCCACACGTCGGCCAACGTAATCTGACGAGGGGATGTGTGCATTGTTGTGAAAAAAAATTGCGGAAGGAGATGGTTTAGTGGGCTAGCACACAGTATGCAAATCCTTGGACCTGGGTTCGAATCCCACCGTCATCGACACATACTCTCAAGCTGCGTGGGCAACACATCCCTTCCATTACATCCCTTCCACATCCCTTCCATTACATTATATTTACACATATCTTCAAACAAACAGGATTTCCTAACCTCCTGTCTGTGTGATTGCACCCGGTTGGTTGGTAGCAGCTAGCAGTGTTACCCGCCCCAACCGATATAACTCGGTTCAAATGAAACCTAGAGAAACAAGTCTGGTGTTAAAAAATCGAGCCAAAATTAGCTACAAAATGAGCCCAAGCTCATTCGAATTGGTCCATGTGAAAAAGCTATGGCCAAAATACTATGAATTTGGCCAAAACGGTATATTTTGGCCATAACTTTTTTCATTGCGGACCAATTCGAATGATTTAAAACTCGTTTCTCTAGCTATTTTTAAAAAACGAGTTATAACGGATGGAGCGCAAATGTCGCGACATGGGTAGCAGAGTATCCCAGAAATGGAGGAATACCGTGGAATGGGAATAAAAAAGGTAAAAAGTATTGGTTAAAAACACTTTTAATGTTCGCTTTAGATTTTTGTGGTCCTCTAGATTTTGACGAACTTAACGCATGCCCACCTTTGGATCGACCAACACCGGATATGTTGACGCAACAAGTGCCGTGGCAACGAAGCACACACCGACCACCTCGGCGCAGGGCATCCACGGTCGGGTGAGCCACCAGTGCACCCGGGGCTGATGGTGCTCCATCCTTAGGAGATGTTGGATAAGTTGTAAAAAGCGTGGTGCGACATTTGGGGATCCGACATTTGAGGACTAATGGCTATAACTCGATTAAAGCCGAATTTGTAGAAATCAATTTTTTAAATCAAAAATAGAGCAAAAAATAGCCAAAAATGATCCAAAGCCCTTTTTGGCCAGAATATCGTCAATGGCCAAAATACCGTTAATTTGGTATAAAATAGCGATATTTTGGCCATAACTTTTATTGCATTGGGCCAATTAAAACGGGCTTAGGCTCATTTTATTGTTAATTTTTTGTTCTATTTTTTGATATCAAATTGATTTCACTAGGTTTTTTAAACAAAGTTATAGGGATTGATCAGTTAGCCGTAAAAAGTGGATACACAGAAGCGTAGCGGAACAACACGGACAGCAGTTGGAACATGCCCTGGCCCAGGACGCCGAACTCGGCCAAACAAAACTGCAAAATGCATAAAAAAATTGGTTAGAATGCGGAAAAATGGGCCCACAACAAAATAACTCACCACGATGCGACCAGCATCGGGCCCAAAAAATGTGGCCAACCCGTTGACCGAGACAACGATGGATGGAAACCATGAGTCAGGAATCAACAGGACACCGATGGCAATGCTGGTGACGGCGTCAAAAATCTGAAATCGACCGACCCTCGGAATAAAATAGAATAAAAAAGAAAAATGGATATGTTTACCCTAAACTTGTGATAAACGACATCAAGCAAAAATCCTAGTATAAAAAATACTCGTTTTTTTTGGTTTACCCGGATAAATAGTACTAAAAATTTTCCCTATAGAAGTAGAATAAAAATCACAAAAAATGGGTAGTTTACTCCAAAACCGGAGTAAATTTTTGGCTCTGCACCAAATCGCGATGTTGTGGTAACCTCGTATGTAAAAAAATAAGTTGATGATCTAATAAGTATGTAGGTTTACTCCACAGTCACTCTAGACTCTAGACAGATCATAACATACATATAGAAAGGGCTTTTTCCGTTGGGGGGGGGGATTTATTTNGGGGACGGGGATTTCCGGGGATGGCGCGGTCGAGGACGGGGATTTTTGGGGATAGCGCGGACGGGGACAGGATTGACGGGGATGGCTCGGTCGGAGACGGGGATGAAAAATCGGCCGGGGACGGGGATCGGGAATTTCGGGGACGGGGATGGGCAAAAAAAATTCTAATAAGTCCAAAAAAATTCCAAATTTTTTAATCTCCCCCATGTTTTCGAACCTCATCAGAGGGTGATCTTATTTTAGAGAGGGGTCTTATTTTAGAGTGAATACGGGATAATAGTGTATAACAACTTATTGATGGAATGGAGACAAAATTTAATGCATATTAAGTATAGTAATGGGGGTGAACTTGGTAAGAGAAAAAAATTATTTTGCATATGTTGGAGCTAATAATTATGCTATTGTCTGCTTAAAGCATCGATCATCCGACAATAGAGAAATTTGGAGATCAAAGGGATGGAAAATGAAAAAACTAAGAATCCACTGGGAAGCAAGATTCGTCCTAATTTACATCCTCAATTTTGCACTTTTCCAGAAAAACAATTTTAAATTTTTCAAATTTTTAAAATGAAATAGTATCATTCAAAACGCATCTTTAAAATATCAGTAAAGAGGTGGCGTAAATTATAAGGATTCCTAAATAAATATAATGTCTTACCGTGCTGCCGCACAGGTAGAAGCGGTAGTTGTGCATTCCCTGGGCCGACTTGGTGACGATCAGCCAGATCACGTAACATTGGAAGCACAGGGACAGGGCAGCGAGTGCGGGCATGGTGATCAGACGAGCGGGAAGGATGGGTGAAGCCGTCTGTGGGACCTATGGAAGAATTTTCTGATGAAATCGAGGAAAATTTTGATTGGATCAACCGATGGGATAACCAAATCTTAAACCAAAAACCATTTTTCCCCAAAAAATTTACCTTTCTGCATACAAAGCCTTGGGCCAGCATGTCGCACCGGGTATCCCTCCACACCGGCTGACCCCTGACCATCACCACACAATTGCCCAATGCCACTTGGTCATTTTTGGATCCGGTTAGATTTGGCCATAAAAAATGGCCATCCGCCCATAGATGATCCGCCAGCGAATCTTTTTGGCCATGAAAGTAGTCCGATGGTGATCCATCGGACCACAAAAATTTGGCAGGAACTCCGGTGAACTGGCGGGCCACGAACAGCCCCAAGTAGAAGGCCATGGTTTGGTTGGCGGAAGAAGAGTTGTTCGATGGCAGAGCATTGATTGTTGCTGAATGTGTGACAAACTCCGTAAAATTGGTTAAATTTGAAATTTTGTTCCCCCATAGGTATACGATTTTTGAGAAATTTTGTACGATTTTTGAGAAATTTTTCGCTCTAATTGTTCATATTTTCTCAGTGCCTAGGAAATCAAAATCCGAGCTGAATGATGGGTGCCGAAAGCAATACATGTCGGGTGTTAGGGTGATGTTCGATCCGCTGGAGGATGAATTTTTTAAACACTCGCAAAAAACCGCTTAATAGGTGGAATTTCTCGATAATTTTTTTTGAAAAAATGAGTCGGGCAAATTGTACTACAAGAGTGCCTAGATGGATATAAATTAGGTACCCATCAAAAATGCATTTTCCTCGTCGCTATGCACTGATGCAAAATCGGCTGCATTGTCTACACAAGTCTGTCTAGACTCCTGCATGGTCACCGGCGGATCGGCCAAGAAAATCTGCGCAGGAATTATCCGTCATTTCCGGTTCTGCTTTATCCTACAAAAGAACCTTGAAACATGGCGAGGATGACGGTGAGGAACCGTTGGGAAATGCCATCCAATCTTGCGGGCATTTTTGTTGTTGTTGGTCCCCTATAGTTATCGGCCAAAGTTGTGATAGCAACAAAATGATCATGGCATGAATATTGGATTGTGAAATGAACATTTGCAGGTCCAAAATTCCTTAATAATGTTGACTGAAAACTCATAGATCATAGATTATTTAAAAAATGCAGTCTCAACTTATATCCGCAACAAAAAAACTCCCGTAATTGCTACTCCAAATTCACAAACCAGAAACCGCATACAATTTCCGCAATCGCAACACACTCAGAATTACAATCCCAATTACGCAAATAGAAAACTCCACATTTGTATCTCGCAATCCGCAAACCTGAACCACATTATATGCAATCGCAACTCATCTTTTACAGCTAAAAACTGTGCAACCTCTGCAATTAAACTCGCTATTCTGTATCCAACTCACAAGTCAGAACAAGCAACCAAAATTTTTACGCAGTTCGCAACATGTCAAACCTCTATAAAACTGATATTTCCGCAATCTGTAAAAACCGCTATTTTCGTTATCGCAACTCAAGCCGCAACTGAAAAGCCTCCGCATCTTCGCAATCTCCGCGATCAAGACTCATAAAATTCATAAGCATAAGGCATAATCTAAAAAGCCGCAACCGCGAAATTACTGCAATCTGCAAACCCGAAACCCAATCTATGCAATCGCCATACAATTTACCAAGCAACCAGTGATAGCATATTCCCGGAAAAGTATTGGAATATGAAAACAGGAAATGTCTGACAATGATCACACACAAAGAATGGAGGAAATTGGGCGAAAATTGACCGCTAAAGTTTTAGAGTTTCAGCTGCTTTCATTGTACACCATCTTGGCCACATAATTATGAGTGTGCATAATTTATGATCAGCATTTATACAAAAAATCACCATTTAATGCCTTTGATGAGACTGATGTTTGGCTTCTAAACTTATAAAATAATTGTGCATTAACTAGGGACATGATGTGTTTTTACGAACTTGATGGCACTGAGAATATATGATAGCAATTCCAGCTCTAACAGCCACCTGTAACTTTTTTTCACATCACAAATTTCACAGGAACATGGGTGGGTTCCGCGGTGCAAAAAGTAGTGGACGAAAATATTTCCTTCAATTTTCAGCAAAAAAGAACAATTTCCATTTAAATTTTTTCATCTTGAAAATAAAAATAATGAATTAAATTTCCCTTTTTTTTGCTATTACCCATTTCATTTAGGGATTTCCGAGGTATGTAAGAATGCTAGATTTATCAAAGCATCGCTTGAAAGTCTTGATTTATCATAAATTTCTTTGGCCTTTTGATTTTTTTAAAAAGTCGTTTTTTTTTTCATCAACCTATTATAACCGGATAAAAAAATTATATAGAATCACAAAATTAAAAATGTCCTGCTAACATTTTCCAGAAAGAACAAAAAATGTTATAGGAAAATATACCAAAATTAAAAATCTGTAAAAATATATAAAATAAATTAATTCCCGTGAAAATTTGCTGGCCTTTACATGTGAATTTTCTCAAAATGGGCTTGATACCATTCTGTTAATGGCACTCTGGATTTACACTTCATATTGGCTGATTTAATTTAAAAATTAATTTTGTATGTTACTATGCCTAATGATGCAATCCGATATTGGAATTGGTACCATTAAATCCGCCGGAATTTGACAGTGTTTCGATCACTTGAAGAACTTTGATCATCATTCATCGAGGGGGGGGGGGNGGGGGGGGGAGAGGGGTTCGGAGGGGGGAGAGGGGGTTCCCATTCTCAAGATTGGTTAATATCAAAGTTTTTTTTAATTCCACGGAGTTATATGCGGTGTTGGAGCAGCAAAAATCGAAAATTTTCTTTTAACATGATAGATAACCTCAAATATTTCTTGGTATGAAAAAAAATTTCAAGATTTTTGAAATGCCAATTTTCTGTGAAATTTTGAAAAAAACATCAATATTTGAACATAGTTTTCGGCAGATTTTTGTCTTTTCTAGTTATGGCCTAGCTCTGATTGTGAGCACAAAAAATCTTCGATTTTGGCCAATATGGCACTTTTTAGCACCCTCAGGCCCTAGCAATGTGTGTGTGCGTCAAGATTTAAAAAAATATGACAAATTAAATGCATTTTTGATTACGATGGTTTTTGTTAAGAAATCACATTGGTATATTGTCTGATCACATATGTTAGTTATATTATTATTCTACGATTTCCTTAACATTGATGAAAACACAAAGCCCCCTCTATGTATATAAATTATAGTTTATAGGCTGCAAAACCAAATCAAAACAACATAGCAGCTACCTATACAAATTATTGTGCGCATGTCATGGGCCATGTCATGCGTGTATATGATATGTATATGCAATATCCACCGATTATTGCATGGGTCCAATCCGCCAAGACATATGTAGAAGAAGATTCATTCACTATTTAAGGACATTGGGATTATCATTTTCCAATTGAATCCTTAACATCCATAGCAATAAAAATAATAATGAAAGGACATTTGATGCTGTCCGTTTTATTGGCTTTTTTGGCGGAAATTCCACACATAAATGGTGGCCAACCTCATTCAGCAGAAGGTTAAAAATTTTTTTAAATATTTTTTAATTTTAAGCATATTTTAATATTTTTTAATTTTAAGCATTTTTAAGCAATATTTTTAAGCATTTTTGATTTGTTTTAATGAAATTTAATAAACTATAGATAATAGATATAAACATTATAGATTTATGTCTAACAAAGACATATAATGTTAAAGTAGGAATAACTATTACCGAGCTTTACAGAATTTGAATTTGTAGCACCGTTAGAGTGCAGCCACTTGGAGTCTCTGGCCATTAAAGAACACCTGACCATAGAGTACCGACATTAGAGTCTCAGGGGACACACTTGAGTGGGATTTTTTCCCGAAACTCCCATTTTCCATTTTTTATATTTCCACACCTAAATCGATTGTCAAATCATTGCTTTTGGATTTTTCATTCCACAATATATAATCCAGAATAATAATGTTGCCTTTTTAAGTTCTGGCAAATGGACATCTTGATGACCAGCCTCATCATCCTCATCACGCCAAAATTGCACTTGAAAGTGATCAGAAAATTGTTGGCAACGGCGAAGTTGCGCATCATAATAATGATGAAGTTGTTGCCAAAGGAACGCCAAATGTAAAAACGCAACAAATTGAGGAGGGGGAGGATGGGAAAGAAAAGTTGGATATGCGCATTCTGATTGCGGACACCATGGACTGGGCCAATAAAGTGGATAGTTCCATTTTTAATTTTTCAAACGAATTTTTCCCCAAGGTCGGTTTTGTGATGAGGACCAAGGAGCATCCGGACAGGTGTGTCATTTGGGACTAACTAAGGGGCCAAAAATAAATTTTTTTTATTATTTTAATCACCATTTTTCTCTGGCCTTATTGGCCTTTCAAAATCTAATCCATTGTAAGTAGAGTTGGCACGGGGTCCCCGTCCCCGTCCCCGCGAGGGTCGCCAGTCCCCGTCCCCGCGGTAACCCGTCCCCGCGGGGATTAAATCAACTCTAATTGTAAGTTGTTTTAATTTTTAGAAGCGATTATACCCAAGTGGGTCCGTTCACGCTGTATCCGAGCCCGGTACCGCGCCGATTATTTTTCGAGGCCCAAGCCGTGCAAGAGGTATAATACATGACAGTTCTAGACCGGAAATCACTGGAACTTAAATTGTCGTCTTAACTACCGAAATAGATGGAATTACTTACATTAAACGGTTTTCATGATCTATATTACGCCATAATAATCTTGTTAATCGGAAAATTTTTAAGGATCTAACTCACCAATCTGTTGCTTAACTTCCTTAGTTTTCATGGGCATTTTCTCACATTTAATAAATTTTCTCAATATTTTCACCGGTTTTCAGGCCCTCAGTCTGCTCTACTTCCGTGTGGCCTCCAACCATGAGTTCCTCATGAGAGCCCTCGGAAAAGTGGCCAAGGGCGATGAGACTATTCGAAGATTGTTAACCATTGTGGAGGAAGTGCATCGGGACGGAGTTGTCCGACAACCCATCAGTCTGATGCCCATCAGAGCGGTAAAAAAGGCAAAAACACCGAAAATCCGCAAAAAATATATCAAAAATTCCCCCAGCCCTCCCCCCCCCAAAAAAAATTAGTAAAAATGGCAGCAAATTTTCTTTCTTTCATTATTCTATCAAAAAATCATTTGTTTTATACATAATAAATAAATTTTACAGCCTAATTTTCTCAGGACTACATGATCCATGTGAATGACGCTGAAGGGAACCAAGAAAATGACTGCAATGAGGCATCTGATGATCGAAAATATGAGCTAAAACAGGTGAGAAAAGACAAAAGCGTATTACGCCTACAATGATATAATTCATAAAACATTTTTGTCTTAAAATAATTTTATGGGAAGCATTGCATACAGCTCAATTTAGCATTATAAATATTTTCAAAATTTTAAAATTTATTTTTGGCGCATAAATCCATATATTCGTGGCCATATAAAATGTTCCACTTTTTGAAAGCCCAAGCTTAAACGAAATTCTGTCCCATACTAATTTCTCTTCCGTTCTCTCTTTTTCACATGCTATTTTCTTTCTCTTCAAAATTATTTTGAAAAAATTGGAACATTCATTATGGCCACGAGTATAGCTTTAATCACTTCTATGAATTGTATTAATTTCCACCTAGATTGAGGTGAACATCGGTGCGGTTGGTGGGTTTTTGGCCGAATGTGTCACACCGATCCACCAACGGGTGTTGGCCAAATCTGGCCGAAGTGCCAAATTCATCAAAAAGCGACTGCCGCCCAACAACATCTATCACACCATGGCAGATGGAATATTCCTGGCATGGTTTGTTTGTAGACTAATAAGTAAATAATTTATATATATCACATTCAAAGAGAATTATATTTCCACATATTAGGTAGTTGGGCTAATAAATAGGAAAAGACCATAACATAAAACATTTTATATGAATACATTTTCCTTATAGACAATTTCATTTTTCCAGTAAGCAATGAGGATATTCATAAAAAAGACACTGCGACAACAAAAATATTTTACACCGAATATTGGTTGTGTATTTAGGCAGAAATTCGACAACCCCAAGGCCATCGTGCTGATGGTTGTCCCGCAACTGGGCGGCCCCGTGAACCGTGAGCTGGACTACCGGATGGAGGAGTTGTCGGACGGCAAAATGGTGGTGGTGGAGCAGACACTGCCCGAATGCATTGAAAAGTGAGAATGAGAACATAAACAATCAAAAAATTATGCATTTGCACTAGGTGTATTTAGAACTCTGTAGAAACATACATTTTTAAAAGGTATATTTTAGAATTTATATTTTATCCAAGAAATAAAACATTGTAGCGAGATTATTCAAGATATAAAGACTCAAAAATTGTTATGGATCCATAGGTTGAAACTGGGCAAGGACAACGAGTTGTTGCTGGAGGGCCTTGTGGTTGCAGTGGTCAATTATCGGCTGGCCCGAACAATTCACCCCAAGTTCATCACCGATGAAAAGTTGCGGTTGTGGCTGATGGTGGAACGCTCCACCGCCATTGTAATGGTTCATTTTTTGGAAAAATTCGGAAAAATATTTTTTAGAAAAGCCCTTCAATCACGCTGGATTTGGCCAGTACCAAGAAAGTGCAACAGGTAACATCAACACACACAGATGTTACATTTTTATTTTTAAATCTTAGGTATATGATATGCATAATTTTTTTGCTTTATTACACAAAGTTTTCTACCATTTTATGGGTTATAGAAGCTTTGTACTTACATTACATACGAAACAACGGTTTTCACCGCCGTGGTTTTCACCGCCTCATTAGAAAAATGATTCTACTTTTTTCAGGTAAATCCTAGAGAAGTGAATTTGGTCTCAAAAGATAGCTCTAAATGTCTGCTACAAATTTGCGAGAACAACTAATCGATATGGCCAAGTAGAAAAAAAGTTTTGGCCAAGTTAAGCCATAAAATCGTGGTTTTGGCAAATGGTCTGGCCATAACTTTTTTTCTGCTTGGCCAAACCGGATGATTCATTCTACGAGTTTATAGCAGACTTTTAGAGCTATCTTTTAACACCTAACTCATTTCTCTATGTTTTATCTGAAAAAAAGTTATAATCATTTTTCTAGTGCGGCGGTGAAAACCGCGTCATATTTATCTACTCATATAAAGTATATAAGAATGTACCTATGTACTTAATTGGATTTTGTACAGGTACTTGCCCAGCCCGGGGAGGTGGAACGCTTCTTTGCAGACCCAGAAGATGCCGACAAAGTTGCTGCCATCAGGGCCACCTATGCTGGACTGTGGAGCCTGGATGAGAGCAACGAGAAGAGCAAACAGATTATGCAGGTATAAGATGGTCAAGCCCGAATAAATGGCCAATTTGTAAAAAATGTTTTTGTTAACCTATTCTAGGGTTTATTTTTCTGAAAATTTTAATATGGAAATTGAGGCCAATATTTTCCACATATAAAGGACGCCATTGAGCATCCGGAACGGTATGTGCTGAAGCCGAATCGGGACGGCGGCGGCTACAACTACTGGGACGAGGAGATCCCGCAAATGTTGAACAAGATGACGCCCGATGAACGCACCGGATTCATCCTGATGCAGCGGCTGAACCCATTTGTCACCCAGGTACGGACGATATTATTATTGTGCTTTATGGATGAAATCAATTAAGAGCGAAAAAATTTGCTTATCTTGGAAGGTCGATTATTAGGGATCAAATTTTTAAAAAAATTTAAAATTTTTTAAACCTCTATGAATTAGCCTCCAAAAATTTTTTAGTCCTGAAAAATTCATATTTTTTTAAAAATCACATTTGTCGCATTTTTGTGTTGAAATTTTGTAAGTCTAATGGGTGCCAGCGGTAACGATAGTATCATCGGAGGAAATTTTATAATTTGGGACCGGAATTTACACTAAAATCTGCTACAGATTTTTAGGCATTTTAGCTTTGATTATAAGAATTTTTGGTAGCTTATTAGTCTAAAAATTAAAAAATTTTGTAAAATTTTTAGAGATGTCTCGGTCTCGGCTCTCGGTTTCAAGTCTCCGGGTCAAGTCACGGTCTCGGGGTAAAATATCGGTCTCGGTCACGTTTCTCGAGTCTTGGGAAAATCACTAATACATTGTAGTCATCTATAGAATGGCGTTGAATCCAGAAAATTACACTTGGCCAATTGATGATGTTGCCTCGTCACTACCATCTGTGGCCAAGTGGTAGGTTTTCTGGATGCAACAAAAAGTGGTGGAGTTCGATTCCCAACGGGTTACACCCATTATTTGCAGATACAAGTATTTATACATGTTTGCATTTTGCAGAACTATTTGATGAAGTTGCTGACGGAACCGCAGGTGGAGGATGTGGTCACGGAGCTGAGCATTTTCGGCTTTTTGCTGGGCAATCAAGTGGACGGCACCGTGGATGCGAACCGGGTCGGCGGCCACATGATGCGGACAAAGCCGGAGCATGTCCGCGAAGGTGGCACCTCCCGCGGCAATGGCTTCTATGACTCGCCCTACCTGTTCTGAAAAAACGATTTTTCATCAAAAAACAATGCACCTCCAAAGGCAAAATTCTGCTAAAATTTATCTTTTTCTGCATTTTTTATTAGCTGAATTTGTAATTGATTCTCTAAATCTTTTTAAGTACTATGCAATCTTCATAAAATATGCTAATTAATTGTAATATTGTACAGTACTGATTTGCAATAGTTTCATGCGCATCATATTATTGCATTATGTTTTTTGTAAAAAAAAAAGTTTATAGTCAATGAATAAAAATGGGTTTTTATTGGATCAAATTGAATCACTCGAGAGATCACTCAGAAAAATGGAAAAAAAATACAGCAACCGATTGAACAAATATTGGAATTTTTTTATTTTGTCCGGAAAAAATTTGAATAGGTAAATTAAACTGGACAATTCTCGACAATCTAGCACTTTCCACCATAAATAGAAATAATCTGGATGAAATACAATTAAAAATAGCATTTATCCGATGATAAAAGTAAATAATAATTGTTTTATCGTAAAAAATCAAGTATTTAAGAACATAAAAGTTGTTTAAAGAGCTTCAGTTTAGAAGAAAATTTGGAATTTTGTTAAAAACCATAATTTTTGTACTTATTTTCAGTCAATCCACAACTCCCAAGGTCAGCACACTGCTCTTTCGACGTCCATCTTGATCCTCATGTTGTTGTACTATATCAATCCGTGCCACTTTGGTGTTCTTGTAACGGCAGCAGCTGTTCGTGTTGTTCGGGATGCAGGCACGTTGGTTGATCCAGTTCTGCTCATTGTTGTTGTTGTTGTTGTTGCCCAGAGCAGTCTTATTCTGGTTGCTGTTTGGTGTGCTAACAAGACGGTTGTTCTGATTTTGCTGATTGTTATTCGTCTGGATCAGGGTGTTCGGATAACTCGCTCGGTGGTTATTCCAGTTCTGATTAATGTTGTTGTCAAGATTAAGCTTGTTCAGATTGTTCTGGTTGTTGTTTGGGGTGCTAACACGACGGTTGTTCTGATTGTTGTTCGTCTGATTCAATGTGTTCGGATAGCTTGCCCGGTGGTTGTTGATGTTGTGCAACTGTTGTGCAGAATGAACTCTACGGAGTTGCGGAGCTGCGACATTGTTTGTTGTGTTGTCCCTCAACATGTTGCTAACGGGGCGGATCGAGTTGTTGATGTTGTTGGAGTTGCTGTTGGTGGCCATGTTGCCATTTTTAGGCAGGAAAACAATGGAGTAATAGATCGCGCAACAGCAGGAATCCAACGTTGCACCGAAAGAGATGACATTGGACAATGGGCCTGATCCGAACTGAAAAATTTCCAATTACCGTATTGCCTCTATTAAGTCCCCACTTCCCATTAGGAGCCTACCCTCCAATAGACCCACTCCTCTGAAGAAACTCTGGTAACCTCTAATTATACCCCCTCTTCAGAGGGGTTGAAAATAAGACTCATTGGGTCCTAATAGAATTTTTACGCTATACCTTTTTGACTTTAAGTTTGAGATTTAGACCAACAATATTTAGGCCAATAATTTATTTTGATTTTTATTTTTGGTAAAGATTGAAGTTGTTGTTGCAATTCAATATAATAGAGGGCAGCCTTTATTCAAATTTACACTTTTTGGCATCATGTGGCTTTTGCTAAGTTGCAATTTGCAACATCTGGAATAAAGACATACCAAAAAGAATCCGAGACTGACAAAGGCTGGCGCAATGCTCAGGCAAACCTCAAAGAACATTGTCACGATGATGAAGAGATTTTTCTGAAATTTTTGGCAATTATAGCGTATTTTGAGTCAATAAATTTTCTTATTTTTGGTTTCATTGGTTTATATTGGATGTTTGCGCATTTATTCACTAGTTTCTGGTGATTTTTGTTGTTTTCATGAAATTTTGGAAATTTGAAAACATGTAGGGAATTTTTGGTGATTTTGAAGGTTTTAATTTTTATGGGATTTTTTAGATGAACGGGTATTGTAGCAACCATAAAATATTTTCTAGCCTTACAATGTGTTTGGAAGCTTTGATTGTTCGCAACAGACGCAGAAAGTACGCGCAACTGCAAATGTTCACGAATCCGACGGCACATTTGAACACCAGTTGTGGCCCGTTGCCCAATCTGAGCATTAGACAGGACACCGTCTCGCAGCCCAATTCCTGCACTGAAAATGCGATACAAAATAAAATTTAACATTAACCATAAAGCCGAAGGTTTTCCAACCTGGGTGTCCATAAGTCCAAAGGAAGACAATATGAAGCGAATGATTTTCTCTTCTACCGTATTTTCTCTAAAATAAGCCAGGTCTCTAAAATAAGCCACCCCTTTGAGAGGGTTTGAAAAAAATAAGCCAGGTGGCTTATTTTAGAGAAAATACGGTATCTTATATTGTCTTTTCACGGCAAGGAAAAAAGGAAAGTGAGAGATAACATTGACAGACACTGTAAATTCGGTCAGAGTAGGATCCTATGGACATCGATAAAAATACCTCGATCTGTAAAACTTGTTGATTCAACTAGATTCAAATTTAGATGAATTTTCAGTAAAATTTTCCTTACGAAAATTCGAATTAAAAAATTCTTCTGATGTGTCGCGGACTACATATTCTCGTTGCCTATATTACTAATAAATAACGCTTTCTATGGTAAAAATTAAGCTCTATTGTTATCCAAATTCCCCCTTGTATCCTTTCTAGTCAAGCTCTCTAGAGGCAGGTTAGCTCAGACGGTTGAGTATTCGAGAACTTATCGGCGTAAGACGTTGGGTTCATTTCCCAGCTACATATATTATGGGATAAGGGAATCAATCATGCCTTTTTCGTGATGGAAATGCTCTTTCTTAAGAGAACAACATCTCGTTATCAGCAGAGAAAATAGAAAGCCAATAGCTTTTACACCGTGTTCACCCACATTTGTGTGTGTCCAGCGGCAATTCGGCCAGGTACACGATGGTGCTCGCCGCCAGCGCGAGCAATACGGTAACGACACCTGCTCCCAGAAGAGTACGGTGTATCTTGGCGCATTTGGCCGGGTTCCCTGCACATTTGATGGTGATGCACCGCTCCGCAGTCAGGAACAACACGACCAGTGGAGAGAGGGCGTTGTAGGTGTTCTGCCACATGCCGAGCCAGTACAGTGTGTAGAGTCGGGAAGCGGAGTGCTGCAAGGGGTACTGTAATCGAGGTATATACTGTATCAGAAATGGGTTCATGTACCAGGAGAGAGATCAAAAGGATGAGACCACTTAACAAGGATCGAATTACCAAGACTAACAAGAAACCAAGACAAGACCCAGATCATTGTGCCCGAGTATAATAAGTCAAGACCAAGGCGAGAATCCAAATCCCTTTACCAGGATCAAGGAAAAGACCCAATACTAAGATTATGAAGCTAATTAGACCAAGAAGCAAAGACCCAAGACTAAGACTAACTTGTAAGAAGTTAAGATCTAAGATCAAGAAGCCAATTCCAAAAAACCGGGACCAATTGGTCCAATCTTGGTCTTGTTCTTTCCTAATACCATAATAAAGTTGTCACACAAAATGTAATAGATACATAGCAAATACCATTTTGGTACAATCATATGGTATGGACATTAATACATATTTAGTAAGATATCGCCCTTCTATAAACCATATATATACCTCCTTGTTCTTGCCAGCATAGTATTCAAACACTGCGTATGCGTCATACGGTATGGACGCCAATGCACCGCACACGTGGAACCACAGGTAGAGATGAAGAGATGGAGACAGTTCGGAATAGCGCAGGGCCGAGGGACGCAGACGCGCATAGAGAAGCAGACGCACCATCAGGGCCAGAGAAACGCACAAAAAGGCCAGGATCAGATGTTTCATCACCGAGTTGAGGGCCCCCATGTTCAGCTCCGATGTTTCTACTATTGTAGGGACAATGGTCGTTGTAGGGTAGATATTCATCGTTTCGATACTGTAATGAAACTGTAATGTACTCAATTTGTTACCATGGAATGATTTACAACAGATGTTTATGTATAAAGGAGACGAGTCGAAGAATATGGTGATTATGAATACAACATTAGGACTACAGGATTTCCAGGCTTTTAGACTATTATCATTTGTTATAAAGGTTCTATAAACAATTTGATTTTTATAGCCATATTTTAGCCCATTTTCGTATAAAATCAAAAGTTCGAACAACTTAAAGGATAACTGCCGTTGTCATCGAATAATTATAAAGGACTTTTATGCAAAAATTTGCAAGGCAATACTCGGTAGGTCCAAAAAATAATGGACAGATTTTCGGCATTCTAAATTTTAAAAACCTGTTAAGAAATGACATTATGAGTTAGGAAACTGGAAAACTTTATAAGACAATAGAAGAAATTTTTGGCTTTGAAAAGCGTGAGAAACTTGGTAGAGTCGCAATCATATATTTTTTAAAAGATTCCGTCATTTTCGATAAAAAATGATTTGCAACTTTTTCAGTGAGTATACGATACAGAATTTTTCCCAGGTGGTGAGTATGCCAAACATGAATGCCAAAAAATATGGATGCAAAACCATTTTTGGTCCATTTTTGGAATTTTACGCTATTTTTGTATGGATTTTTTTAGAATATGATCATTCCACATGGAATGGATGTCATTTCTAAAAAAACTCTTTCAAAACATTCAATGACACACAAAGTCATGTAGATGGAACATTAAAAAACCGACACATGGCCAATTTTTCCCAAAAACTTTTAAGCTTTTTGGCCAAAATATAAAAAACAAAATTATGCAGAATTTTATGCTATACTGATCAATTTATTTTTTTACCTCGAATAAGAAATGAGGCCGGTTTATGAAACGAACAAAAAATTATCAAAGAAAGAGGAAAAAGACAGATCGCCAACACCAAAATACTTTCAAAAACTGAAAACTAACAACCGATCCTATCCTATACTGAAGGATAGTTTTCGTTGTAATAATTTCCGATATTCACATGTTCAAACGATTTGTGGTAAAAAAAAATTAATGGATCAGTATCTTCTATGTTTTTAGTTTTCGAATGTCGAACAAAAAATCCAAAATCTTTCGAAAAACTGAGTTTTTCGCGAAAATTTCGAAGTTTTATCGAAGTTCGAAAAACTAAAAAGACCAGAAGATAGATTAAAAGATTGTTCTGTTTTACTTTTTGGCCTAGCAAGTTTTGAAAAAGATTTTGGCCAGATGGCTCAAGTAGCGGTTTTTTACATAGCAACCTAGCACCAACATTACATCTAAACATCATTTTAAGGCTCTATTAGTACAATAAATTCTGACAGCTTCAAAACATTTTTTTTCATCAACAACATGGTCAAAACAACATAAAATATTCAGATGAAGTGTTGACCATGTTCAGATGAACTAAATTTATTGAAACTTTCAGAATATGTTGTAGACCCGCAACCTAATGTTTTAGACGTTGTTATGTTCTCAACTGTTCGGCAAATGTTTGGTAGCAAATTCACTATCGGTTGAACTTCTAAATCGGCTACAACTTATATAAGCTTGAATATAGAAAAAAATACGGATAAAAATGATGGTTTATGAGTTTGTAGAATAATATATCGATGTCTTGATCTAAATTATACAATTATTAAGGCTTATAAATCTTGTAAAAATCGAGGTTTATTCATAAATTATTATATAATTCTGAAAAGCAAAAAAACTATTAATTATAATAAATACATCAATGAATTAACATTTTTGGATTAGAAGATTATGTAAATGAATTTTTTAAAATAATTTTTTTACAATTTTGCTAATTTAGTTTGTATATATACAAAGTAGATAAATTTGTCATGCCAACAGTGATGAGAAAATAAAGAATTTTAATTAAATTTACCATTTAAATTATATTCTTCAATTGTTTTATTAATTTTAAATTTTTGTTTGATGTGGGAAAATATTTTTCTTCTCGTTCTGTCGAGTCAAAAATATTTTAATTAACATTCTATGCAAAAAATAAATTCGTAAAATTTTCACTTAAAAAATTCACATCGAATATAAAATGTCACTTTTGATCTAGAATGGGGCAAATTAAGGGATGAAATTTGGACACATGATTTTGGCCAATTGATTCGTTATAAATTAGAGACCAAGTCTGGACCCGGCCCGGACTCTTCCCGGTTCCGGTCTGGCCTGTTTTGAGGGATCCCTGAACCCGGTCTTTTCCCGGACTCTGACAAGGGAACATTCCCTACTGTCACTTGGAATTTGCACATTCTATTCCGACCATTTTATAAAACATGGGTGTAAACCACGAAAATTTTTAATATACGAAAATTTTCCCTTATGCATAGGAATTAAAGTTATTTAATTTTCAATTTTTGATAAACGGTCGTTCATCCACACCGTCATCCACATACACTGGGATGACATCCATCGTTCATTTTATAATAAATTTTAATCATATTATTTACTGGTTAATATTCATTATTTTTTAATATATAATAATTCCCAATCGTTTTTATGGCGCATTGCGTAATAATAATTATTGATGATACGATCGATGTCATCCTGATTGGCGGATGATCCGCGTGAATGAACGACCGTTTATTTAAATTTTATTTTCAGAATTTAATTAATTTAGGTTCTTGTGGCCAAGGGAATTTATTATTAAAATTTTCCATGGTTTGCGTGGATGCTCTATAAAATGGTCGGAATAGAAGATGTAAATTCCAAGTGACAGTAGGGAATGTTCCCTTGTGAGTTCCGGATCCTGTTCGAAGGTGTAGTCAAAATCTGAGTGCGGGCTCCGGGTCCGGGTTTTAAAAATCTCATTCTCTAGTTATAAATAATATTTATATTTTAAACTTCTAAAAAAAATTTTGGAGAACTTTAGACGCTCTTTAATAAAAGCATATTTGCTTTTCAATATAGTATTTGATTTATTTTCATAAAAAACCGTGCTGAATCGTTTAGGGCTAAGAGGGCCATAATAGAAATACTTGTCCTTAAAACTTTTTTATTAGACATGTTAGATAAAAGCATAAAAGGCAAATTTTTTTCAGAATTTTATGCTGATTCGAATGGTCTTTTTAATTTTTCGAATTTCCCTAAAAAGTGTTTTCGAAAATTCTGGTTTTTTCGACAAGAATCGAATTTTTTAGGGAAATTCGAATAACGAAAAGACCATTCGAATCAGCATAAAATTCCGAACAATTTCGCCTTTTATACTTTTTGTTTAACATGTCTAGCAAAAAAGTTTTAAGGACAAATATTTCTATTTTCGCACTTTTAGCCGAAACGCCCATTATGGCCCATTTAACGATCTAGCACCTAAAAAACTTGCAAAAGAACTAAAGAATCAATGGCTCTGTAAACTTGAGACGTTTATTGAAATTGTTTTATTTTATCCAAAAATATGCATAAAATTACATGAATGAAAAGTAAATCAGATAGTCCATCCAATTTGTCGTCTCTGCTGATGATGATGAAGATGATGATGATGACCATCGTATTTGTGCGGGATGTCCTTTGCAGACGTGCACAGCAAGCAGTAGCAGAACCAGGCAGTAGACCAACCAAAATTGTAGCCAGAAATACTGTTTGCTGTTGTGCATTGTGGATTGATCCGCAGAATCAAAATTGTATCGTTTTGCTAGGGGAAGGTGGACAAATCGGCAATAAAATTTTTATCTATTGAATAAAAAGAAAACACAGAATAAAGAATAGCCATTGATACCGTATTTCCTGTATTAAGTCTTCCCTGCAATTAGTCCCCTCCCTGTAATAGACACCCCCCTCTGCTGAAAAGGGGTTGAAAAATAAGATCCCCGGGGGTCCTAATACAGAATAGGTAAGTATATAGTTTAAAGTCTTATGGGCTATGTATAATTTTTATTTTCATGTTAAATGAATGGTGTGGTTCTGCTGAATGTGGATTGATTTTGTGGTCGGAAAACTTCACTATTTCTATTTATTGATCACTGATCATCGAATCTCATACCTAGTAGTGGAGTTCTCGTAAACAATTTTCTGTCCGTTTGGAACTATTATTTGAGCATAAATTTAAAAAATAAAATATTTGGATTGGATTTAAAAAATATTTAAAAAATGAGCATAAATTTTAAATACAAAAGAAAACTAAAATTAAAATAAAATATTTGAACAAATTCCCAGTAATCTTTAATAAAACAATTTTTTAAAAGATCCTGAATAACATGTTTTTAATTGTAAAAACATTTTTTAGCAATTATTTTGACAATAAAAATTCCTACGAAAAATTTTGCAAAAGCCACTAACTTATTTTTGGAAAAAATATTTTAGTACAAAACAAATTGATTTTTTCAGCAAAACTTTTATTTTTCATGTGATTTTGGCAACTTTTCAATGACGAACAACATTTGTTTGCCAAATTGCAATGTCGCATTTGGACTGTTCGCCATTTATTAACGGTTCATCCTAGCTTCTTTGCGCAAATTTGATCACCACATCCGGGTTTGGCCGATCAAAATTTGGCGAATTTTGCGGTTTTGGACACATTTGAATCAACAACCAAAAATGACCTTGACGAATGAATGCATTTGCGGAATTTTCTTCGCCCAATCGAATCTTTTCACCATTTATTGGATGGTATAAATAAAAAATATATTTAGTTCCTCTTCCCCTGCCACAAACAATTCGCATCAGGGCCTTGATTTATTACCATTTTAATTATGGTTGACATTTTTGGGCCTATTGTCTCAAGTCAGACCATCTTTCAAACTTTTTGAAATAAAGATTTTTTTGAAAAAAATTATTTTAGAATTTTCGATTTATTATTGTCCGGATCCGCTAAAAGAAATAAAATAAACTTGCCATGTCGAGCTTGATCAGCATTCTACTTCTGGCGGCTTTTTCGTGCATTGGCGATGGTGTACCCGATTCATTGGAAGTGTTCAATGTAATATTATTTTATCAAATATTTGTCAAGGATGCATTGGAATGCATTGAAATTGATGATTTTTTTAAAAATGGATAAATATTTTAGGTTCCATTCGGGTCAAAAGTTCCTTTCAAAATGCAAAAACAAGATGGCCATTTTTAAATTTTGTGTGGTATAGAAAAACTATTTCAAAGCAAATCCAAAAATCCAAAAAATCACTTTTTACAAAATTTTAATGAATTCAAAATTCAGCGTCTTAGTCTTATTCCTTATTAGTGTGAGAAATTAACTGGATGACTAAGTTTTGGAATCCTTAAGCTAGCTTTTAGCGTTGCTCATTTGTCATCAATATGTACTGTAGACACCAATTTTTGCAGGAAGTCGATACCAACCGAGACGACAAAATTGGCATGGACGAAGTTCGGGTGTGGATTGAGGAGAGGGCCAAGGCCAAGCTGGAGGATCGATTCCCGATTGAAAGCATTGTGAAGCTGTTCGATGCGGACAGGGACGGAGTGCTGACCAAGGAGGAGGTGCTGAAGCAGTTCGAGGAGGTGCCCCTGCTGAACAAGATGATCAGGCCGGAACAGACTCGGCAGGTTGGTATTCGTGTTAATACTTGTTTCATACTACACAATTGTAAATCTACTTTTGCCATATAAAAGGTCCGACATTTGTTTTATTTGGTTCAAAACAAAACCTAGAGATATTTGGTGCAATAATAAGGTAAAAAATTAGCCACAAAATGAGCCAAAATTCATCCAAATTTATCATTGAATAAAATATAATTATGGCCAGAATACTATGAATTGGTCAAAGTTGTTCTTTTGATCACAACTTTTTACACATTGGTCCAATTCGCTCGGACTTGGGCTCATTTTGTAGCAAATTTTTGGCTCCATTTTTTGACATCATTTCTTTATGTTTGGGTTGCAACGAATTGTAGCGAGCTTCCAAATGTCGTATAATTTTCACCGCCACTATCGCGGCCTATACATCTCGCATTAATTAGGCCGAAAGCAGCAGTTGTTATAAAAATACTATATGGTGTCCAATTCTTAAATTTATTTATTTCATTTTCCATTCCCAATTCCTAGTAACTCTTTTCAGGCCCTGGACATCGACGCAAATTCCAGTCGTCCGGTGGAGGGCAACCTGACCAGTCCCGATGGGTTGCGGAAGTTGCGCAAGTTTTTCGTGCGCAATGTGTCCTTCCCAACCGCCATGGGGACGATCAGTGCCGATGCTGATCAGCTGGCCCCGGTGCAGGAGGGGTGGCGAAAGGCCATTGCCGGGGTTGGGCTGGATCCCGCAAAATACGATGTGAGCGGGGATGGCGCACTGAGTTTGGCCGAAATCGACTTCTTCCGCCTGCTCTACAAGTTCAAGGTGTAGCGCAAAGCTATAAAGTATAAATGATAGATCCCATATTCAACTTAATACTATACATAAATAGAAGAGGCTTACTAGATATGTATAAGCTCTAAACATACTTTTCATTAACGGGGGGTGGCTTTCAATAATAGGAGGCAGTAAGAAGCAGTTTACAACTTTTGAATAATAGGCCCCATGTTAATGAACAAGTTTTTTGGGTTTTTGCAAAGGGTCCCCTGTTATTTTCAAAAAAAAATTTCATTAGATGGGGCATCGGTTGTCTCCTCTATAATGAAAAATAACATTAAAAGTTGCAACTTTTGAACATTTGAAAAGTGAACTTTGTATATGGGAGCTAACCGGGGCCCAGTTACTAAAAAATGGATCAACCTACCCGGGTAGATAGCCCTTACCCAAAAATCGGGGTAATCCTAGCCCAAATTCCAGTTACTAAAAAAATCCGACTTACCCCGATTAACGGGTAATCCTACCCAATTTGCTTACCCTGCTCAGGAGCAGGGTTAAAAAACCTATCCGAAGAATGGGGTAGGATAACCCTTTTTTTGTTTTTTAGTAATCCGGGTAAGTTCCTACCCGAAAATGGGGTTAACCTACCTGGGTTATCCTACCCAAAAATCAGGATATCTTTTAGTAACTGGCGTAAGGGGTAATGCCCTACTTTTGGAGTAGGTAGCCCCTTTTTTCTTTTTAAATAACCGGGCCCGCGGAAGGCAGTGTTTTATTTTATAAACCACTGGAACTCAGCATTAAGTTCAAGCACAACTACCAGGGTATCACGAAAGTTTCGTTTTCTTTTTTGAAATTTCCAATACTTTATGGGTTTCTCATAACAAATTTAATAGCATTCGATTATGGACACTACTTTCACCCTTTCCGATGAACATGGAAGGGTGAACCCGTAACACTCTTGGTAAAATTAATTGAGTTTTAATCCTGAAATGCTTCTAGAAGTTAGATTTAAAAAACCTAGCTTAAATCTTTCTTGATAGTTAGTTTTATCCCCGTTTTTTCTTTGCAATTAAGACAATATTTTTTGTATTATTATTCAGATACTGTCCGACTCGGATGGGGATGGAGTGGTGACCCGGGAGGAGTTTGGCCATGGCCCCTTCAATTCCACCGAATTTTGGCGTCCTTTTGACATGAGCTTCGAAGTTTCCTACCAAATTGCCTCCAACCAGGGAAATTCGACAATTTCAACATAAAATTAGTCTTTGGTCAGCTCGATTTGATGAAGAGTTTTTTTATTCTTTTCTATTAATCTTCTCCACAAAGATCTAATGCCTAGCTTATACATAATATTTTCATTTTTTTCTCCTTTTTATTCTCATAATTCTTGCTGATAAAATTTACACCCTATACATAAACTACTTAATTTTTTCCTGTGAATCAGAGGTCAGATGAGCATTCATAATTCTGCAAATAATATGATTTTGGGTGGCCATATTTTGCCAAATTGAGAAGTGACGAGCCACAAATCAAACAAACAAATTTGGTAATACATAAAATAGCGATTTGGGCATCAAAGATTAATTAAATGCAAGCATATCATGGGATATTCATGTGGACCAAATAAGCATTATTTTCGAATCAAAAACCAAAGTATTTCAATTAATTTCATGAAATTTTGTTTGTTTACATAACGACACACACAAATCACTGTGGATATTTTGGTGGATTTTGTACCCGGACCTGGAAAATCCGCTATTTAAGGGGATTACCAGTCAACCAAAGACCAAATTCCCCAAATTTAAATTTCCCTACAAGCCCAAATAAACTGACTAAAATGCACATTATTTGCTGCTTCCTTCTCACCATGGCCATGGCTTCCGGCGCCAATGGTCTCCTCGGTTTGACCGGTCACCATTTTCCGCTAGCCTACCCAGCGAAACCGTTGCACCAGGAGAACTTGTGGTTTGCCACCTGTTGCCAACAAGCGGGCTTCAGCGACGAGCTGGTTGCGGACAGTATGTTGTTGTTTATTGGCCCACATTCTCACCGTTTTGTAACTACCTGTAGGATAATGAAATTTGTTGGCACTTTTTCGGCATTCCAACATAAGTAGGCAAAAAGGTGATCCCGTGGGAATTTTGAATGAAATGAGTTCCAGTATAGTGATCACTGATCAGATGAGCGCTTTCCTTTCACTCAAATCGATGCTTTTATCGTCTATGGCCGAAGTAAAAGAAAAAAGGGGTCCCCTAAAAGTTGAACCGATGATTCGGTGAAATTCCACTCAAAATTTGGTGATTTCTCTTACAAAGGAAGAGGGAACCCTCAATTTTTGGCGGAATTCCCCATTTTTTAATTCTTTTACTAGACCTTTGAAGAGCCAAATAAAATTTATTGTTCAGTGTGCAAGTACCCGCCCTGTGTAAAGTGCACAAACCTGCACCATGGTAGGGAACTTGGCGAAAATTTTGACGCCTGGATCGGATGCTACACGGCCCATCAGGACAACACAAGTGAGTTATGAATAGATGACCATGTTTGTCTGCCATTCTTACCATGGATTGATATATAATTTATTTATTATGGGCTCTATGACTCTTTTACAGTATATACTATTCTTACAGTGTGCTGCCGTCAGAGCGGCGTCCGCGGTGGTTTACACGGTGCTTTTGAGGTTTGCCGTGATCTCTGCAACGGTGCCCCGACGCATCACCACGAGCCGCTGGAGCAGTACTCGGTGTGCAGGCTGAAGGAAGACGCAATTGCGACATGCAACAAGCACGGGTGGACGCTGACGCACCAACAGCACGCGGCGGCAACGCTGACGCGTCAGCAGCACGCGGCTGCAGCAGGCGCACTTGCACCTGCGCACAATCTGCACAACGTGCAGCCCCACTATTGAGTCATCAGAGAAAGAGAGAAAACAAGGAGAGAATCTTTTTTGGCCTTTTTTGAACACTCAAATTCCCGCGCAATGGTTTTTCTTTTTTTATAAAACATCTTTCTGGGTCTTTTTTTATATTCTGTGTGCTATTAAAATTTTATTCTATTGGGTGCTATTTATATTTTCGGTCTTCTACCATTTCTTCCATTTTTTTTAAATTTTTCCCCATCATCCCCATTTCCCCATTCCCATCTTTTTACTTCGAATGATGTTTATACCAACATTATTCGTGATATAAAAAGTGATATAAATGATTAAAATGATGATTTGTATTGTACCCCCTCCACCTGCATAAGAGGCGCCTAAGCCATAGAAGCTTGATGTCCTTGGTGGTTGTATAAAAAAATATTGAAAAAATTGCTTTAGACTTTTTCGGTGCGAAAACCTGAGTTTCAATTCCTTGAATTGGATGATAAATAGGTATAAGTAAGCAAACGGATAAATAAACTTTATTCCTAATAAACAAAAACCATCAAACCTCTTTAATTAAGTGGAATAAAAATTTTTTTCAATAAAATGTACAAAACTAATAATATTTAACAATTAGTAATTCTCATTATTTTATCAATAATTTGTATTTTTAATAGTATATTTTTTTGCTATTACACCCTTCAGAACCATTAGTAACTGGAATTTTAGATGAATTCAAACCTTCAAAAACTAACCAACAAATAAATCAAAGTCGAATAAAAATAATAGTTTGTTCTAATGAGAAATTGGTAGACCAATTTATCATCCAACATTCCAATCAAATCGATGGGCACGAAGCAAACTCGTTAATAAATATTTTTTATAATTTATAATATCTAAATCAGTCAAAATTGGTTGAGACCATGGTTGACGACCATCCAAGAGTGGCCATTTTGTTGCTGATGTTTGGCATCATCGTCCATTTATTGGCCAAAATAAGTTCATGTGCACCCATCCTTGGGCCAGATGTCCTGTTCAAGGTAGGAATGTTGAGTGAGTTTCTTTTTTTTAAATATAAAATTAGTACAATGTATAGACCATTTTTTGACAAGAAATGATCGCATTTTTGTTCCATTGACTCGGTTACTATGCATGGCATAAAAAATAAAAAATGTTTTAACGAATTATGTTAATATCAAAAAAGAGAAAATATCATTCAGGAAATTGATAAAAATGGCGACACATTTCTGGACATTGATGAGTTGCGCAACTGGTTTGTAGAACTTTTTATGAATAAAATAGTGGAATTTGCGCCGGTGGACAAAATGATTTCGCCGATCGATTTGGGCCACAACGGCGAGTTGGACGAAGCGGAATTGAAGTTCATTTTTGACAGGTTCTGCTGGATAGTGTTGTGGGGGTTAAAAAGCGGCCATTTTGCCAAATCAATTTTTTATCTTGCTAATAAACCAAAAAACTATCGGAAAATACAATTATGTATATATGGAAAATTATAGAATTGGCCATCTTTTGGTCCTTTTATTTTTACGAATTTCCTTGAACATTTTTGAAAATTGATTATAAAAACTAAAATGGCAAAAAGAATCGTTCGAATAAATATGTAAGAAGGCAAACTGTTTGGAATAATGTTCTGTATTTATTTTACATTCTCGGCAATACACCATTAAACTGATCCCAATTATTGGTAAAGAAAACCATCGACGCGAAAAGCTACCGAGTCTCTTGATGCGAACCATGATGGCAAGTTGGACAAACTGGAGCTGCGCAAAATGGTGGAAGGAATGTTGCCCAAAGTTGTGCAGAATATGATAACACGGAAGCCACTAGCAAGAGAAATAAAGGTACTGTATTGCATACAAACTACAGTGTGATTGTATGAAGGGTGGGTGGGGTACGGGAGTGGGATTTGGTGAGTTGTAAACCAGGATTCTGCTTTCCGTGGATAAATTTATTGGGAATTTAGCATGGGTGTTGGAATCCCCGTTTTTTCTGAGATTATTTAAACTGAAAAATTATTATTTTTTTATGTTACTAATTGTAACGTAATTAAATAAAATTCTTGCCTTCCTTCTCCGTCGTTTTCACTTATACTCTAGTGGAGTTGCAACCAGGGATTTCTTTTTCAACAAATTTTTCCGACATTAAATTATATTTTATCCGAAAATTTTCCTTTAAACTTAAATTATAACATTGAGGTCCTGATACCGCTATATTACCTTTGGTTCATCATATACCTAAATGCTGCTGGGTCGTTTAAAAAAAGTGCCAAAACTCAATATGTCCTCTAAGAACTTTTTGGTGACTTGTTAGACCAAAACTTCCAGCGACAAAGTTGTGCAGAATTTTATGCTCTATCATTTGGTTTTAATTTTTCAAAATTCGGCTAAAAAGTTCGAAATTTTCATGAAATACCCCATTTTTCGATATTTTCAACAAATTTCGAACTTTTTTGCCGAATTACGAAAAATTAAAAAATAGCAGAAGATAGAGCATAAAATTCTGCACAATTTTGTCGCTGAACGTTTTGGTCTACTTACCAAAAAAAATTGGTGAACATACTGGGTATTGGCACTTTTTTTTAAAACGCCATAGCACCATATAAATAATGTCATGTTATTCGCATAGAAAAGCTACCAAAACAAGCTGCTGGGCAAGGGCATCGATCCCGCATGGTATGACATGAACAAGGACGGCCAGATGGGCCAATTCGAGCTGGAGATGGCCAAGCTTGTGATGCAGGTGTTGGAGTTGTTCGATATTGATGGGGACCACAAAGTCTCAGCGAAGGAGTATGGGGACAGCCGAAAACAACGAAATTTGACTGGGATCATCATGGATCTCGAGGCTGAAATGCAGATCTCGGCTGACAATTTTCAAATTCCGCCAACAATTTTCTAGAACCATTTGGATTCACAACTGATTCTACTCTCCATATTCAATTGTCTATGCGGTCGATTTCGATTTTTAAGTGATTTGAAAATATGGGAAATTAGACTAGGTAATTATTGTTAAAAATAGAATCACAGAAAAATTTAAAAAATAATCATGATAAATGATCACAACGAGAGTGGTATTAAGATAGCTAAAAAGCGCTTTAAAAATAGATGATTTATGGCATAGAGATTCATTAATAACTTTGGGGAACTTGGGGAATAGAGGAATGTAGGTTCGAAATCCATCAATGAAGCAATAGATTTTTTCAAAATTAAAAAAATACAGGATTTTATATTTTTGGCTCTCATTATTTGTATACGTATTGTCGGATTTTGGACACGGGAATTCCATTCATGGAAAATTTTAATGTTTACCATTTTAGATCATTTTCAATGCAAAAACTTTAATTACCAAAATATTATTGACATTAATTCAGACTCTATTTTGTTAAAAATTCCTATAATTGATAAATTATTGAAGTTCCCAAGAATTAAAAATCCAAAAAAAATTATTATTTTTTTTATTAATTATTTTTAGTATAGTTGATTATTTGTTCTTGTCAAATGAGTTTTTGTCTCAACACTCTCCTAAAACCATTAGTTATCAGTAGGGCGCGCAAAAATATGGATAAAAAATTTTCTCCAAATATGGACAAAAATATGGAAAATGTGGATAAAAATTGGCGAAATTTTGGCAGAAAAAATGAATATTTTTCTGCTAAAAATCATTTTTAATATTTTAAAAATGAATTTACGGAGGAAAAAATAGTTTAATTTCATATTCCTTTTCTGAAAATTAACTGAAAATTTTTTCCGAGAATTTGTTTTGTAAAAATTTTTTCCAAATTTTTTTTTCCAAAAAATCATAAATTTTCGGATTTTATTGCATTTTTGTTTAAGAATTTTCTTAAAAAATGGCGAAATATGGACAAAAATATGGAAAATATGGAATATGGACAAAAAGTCCGAAATATGGAAAAATATGAAAAATATGGAAAATATGGATCCTAAAATGCAAGCTAGAAGGTTCAAATCAAGTTGAAAAACGTGTTTTACGTGGTTTCCAGGCCGTTCTGAGTGCGCAGAAAAAATATGGATTTCCATACGATTGCGTTATCACTTATCAGAGTGTTTAATAAGGCATTCACTTCGAAAATAAATAACATCGTACTTATCACATGATAGGGAATTATGAAACTACTAATTGATCACCCAGCATCCAGCACTCAAATCTCTGAAAAATTTTGCTCGGTTCTAAACCTTGTTTAAAATACATAATACATTAAAACTTTATAAAACAAAATTTTTGAGCCATGATTAACCAACCAAGTGTGGAATTTCTATTGTTGCTTGTCTTCATCCAATTGTTAATCCAAGAACCAACTTCATGTGCATCCATTCCTGGGCCAGATGTCTTGTATAAAGTAGAAATTTATGCGTAAATAATTTATACAAAAAAATAATACGACTTTTGCGGCCCCGGCATTTGCAGCTCTCGCTATAATTCACTTCAAACTGCCTACAGAAAAAATAATTAGTGGTCATAAAATAGAGCAATAAATTAACAAAAAAACAAAACAAATGAATTTAACTACTCTGAAAAACATGTCCAAAATAATGATTTTGACAAATTTCACAGTATTTTGGCCATAATTTTCAATTGATTCCACTTTGAATGGGGATTAGGCTCTTTTATAGTTAATTTATGTACATAAGGGAGAAGCTAGCTGGACGGTTAAAACGACTATGGCGGGGGTTGATAAGATCCACAGAGAGACGGGCAAATGCATCCCGGTAGCTCAGACGGTAGAGCATCGGTTTTAAGGCGAGAGGAAAAGCGCTGATCTAATCGCCTGTCCGAAGGTCGTGCGGTTCGATTCTCGCTCGCCGGGGTTAACATTTTGCCCAACTCTTCTTACTTATTTATTACTTTTCTCTATTTTTACATCAAAGATATTTCACGTTTGAACAAAGTTATAATAAGCAGCAAATGTCGGCACACCACAAAAAATAAAATAGTATCGATAATCTTTTAAAATTAGGGTTGCAGGAGTCCCCGCAGGGACGGGTCATCGCGCGGATAGGGTCTGGGAACCCTCGCGGGGACGGGAACGGGGTCCCCGCGGGGACTCGCGGTAACCCTATCTAAAATCTACAGGAAATTGATAAGAACAATGACACCTTTCTGGACCTGGACGAGCTGCGGAACTGGTTTGTCCAGTTTATGAAGAGCAAAGCGGTGGAATTTACTTAATGATCGGTTTGGTCGATTTGGACTACAACGGCGAGCTGGACACTGCGGAACAGAAGCGCATTTTTGACAGGTCCGCCGGATCACACAAAGCAACATTCTGGGTCCAAAATTCGCGCTTTAACCGTACCTGGATCTTTATTTGGTTAAGTCTCGATTTGCTTCCACCAGCTCTTGATCCTGAATATCTTTTTTATTTTCGAGTCCCTAATCTTAGATCTGGCTTTACCGCTCCATAAAACGAGAACTAATTTACCATATTCCAATTTTAGTAAGCCTCTCGGATCCCATTTTATTAATAGGTGTTAAATGTGCTAGAAAACCTGCCTTTTTAGCCATCAGACTGCCAAAAATATAGATAAAATATGCAGAATTATGCTCTATGTCTTATTAATTGTTCTTTAATTGTATATTTTTCATTAGCAACAATTTGTTCCAATAATTTTTGATCATTGTAAATTTTATTATGCATTTTCATGCATTTTTATTATGCATTTTCATGCATTTTTATTATGCATTTTATTATGCATTTTTTAAGGGCATTTCTTGAAGAAAAACCTCTATGTGAGGCAGGGACGTACCCAGGATTTCG